>BDIU01000027.1:14703-36927 GCA_002118135.1 Trebouxia sp. TZW2008 | reverse complement strand
CCGGTACCCCTTCGGGGTATAGGGGTAGTATCTTTTCGGGGTAAAGTCTACTACCCCTTTACCCCTTCGGGGTACGAGCTTCGGGTTATCTTTTCGGGGTATAGGGGTAGTATCCGGTACCCCTTCGGGGTATAGGGGTATCTCTTCAAAGAAAGTCCTTTTATCGGATCTTTTTATACCAACAAAGAGTTAAAAAAAAAGTAGGGGTTCTCGTAAAAGTTGTCGTAGGGGCTTTTGTAGGGGTGAAAAACAAAAAAAAACGTCGTTTCCTTTAAAAAAACACAGGCAATTCCTTATTCTTTTTAAAAAGTTTGTTTTTTTTTTTAACTTTTCCTTAAACAATCTACACTTAATACAATCGGTCTTGTATATGTAAAACCTTTTTATAACAAGGTTTTCACTCTTTTTAAGTGTAAAGGGTTTAACAGCTAGGTTTGTTAAGAGCAAATTTAAAACATGGTTCGCATTTGGCTTTGTACTATGTATTGTTTGTATTCCTTTTTCCCAGAAACCAAGCTGTAAATAATATTGTACGAGGACTTTTAATTGTAAACAATATTGTTTACAACCAAACAAATTGTTGGTTTTTTTTTGATTAAAAATGTTGAAGCAGGAAATTATAATTGGCTGTAAATCTACCAAGTAAAAATCGCCACTTACTGTGGGAAAGGAGCACTTTAAAGAGAAAAGGTTTTTGATTTTTTCTGATTCTAAGCTTGTTTTTTGGTTCAGTAGTTGTTCTTTTTTTTTTAATCTCTTTTTAAGACTTGTTTGTAAGCTAAGAAAGACCGCCTTTTTTTGCTCCTTTCGGGAGAAAAACCTTTCTTTGTTGGTTAAATAAATTGCAGTACCCCTTAAAAAAAAAACAAAAGGGTACAAAGACTTTACCCCGGAAAAAGCTTTCTCCTTATTCCAAAGGGGTACAAAGACTTTACCCTTTACCCTTTTAAGGTACAACTCCCTGTACCCCGTATTTTCGCACACCCTTCCCCGTACCTTCGCACACCCTTCCCCGTACCTTCGCACACCCTTCCCCGTACCTTCGCACACCCTTCCCCGTACCTTCGCACACCCTTCCCCGGAAAAGATAAAAAGACGAAAAGAGAGGAAAAGATAAAAAGACTTCTTGATAAAAAGACTTCTTGATAAAAAGACTTTTTGATAAAAAGACGAAGAAATCAGGTGAAAAACCTTTCCCCTGTACACCAAAAAGGAGCCGATCCGATAAAAAGAAAATATAAAAAGAAAAGATTCGGTGAAAAGATTCGGTGAAAAGATTCGGTGAAAAGATTCGGTGAAGGGTTTTGGTGAAGGGATTCGGTGAAGGGGTTCGGTGAAAAGAGTCTCCCCGTACCCGGGAATCTTTTCTCCTCCGGGAGTCTTCCGAGCTTCTCCTCCGAGCTTCTCCTCCGAGCTTCTCCTCCGAGCTTCTCCTCCGAGCTTCTCCCCGTACCCCGAAGGGGTAGAGGGGTAGAGGGGTAGAGGGGTAGAGGGGTAGAGGGGTCGAGGGGTAGAGGGGTAGAGGGGTAGAGGGGTAGAGGGGTAGAAGGGTAGAGGGATTCTCGGTACCCCGGAAGGGATTCGGTAAGGGGTATAGGGGTATAGGGATTCTCTCCGTACCCGGGAATCTTTTCTCTTCCGGGATTCCCGGTACCCCGGAAGGGATTCGGTAAGGGGTACAGGGGTATAGGGGTATAAGGGTATAGGGGGGTAGGGGTATAAAGGTATAGGGGTATAAGGGTATAGGGGTAAGCACAAGCTAAAAGAAGGTACACATTTTCTTCGAATCTCTTCTAAGTTTGACAAAATCCCCCATTTTTGGTTGTAACTTCTTCGATTGCAGTAGGTAATAAAAGTCTTTCTATTGACGTAAACAATAGAAACACAGCTTTTACTATAAAAAAGATTTAAGGTTTTTTTATTTATTTTAAAAAGGTTTTCTCCTTCTTTTAAAACACTTTTTGTCCAATTTAAAGAACTAACACCTTTTGTACTAGAACCTCTAAAAAGATTAAACAACCCAGTTTCTACACGATCACTTTTTGAATGACCTGTAAGAACAATATTCAGAAAATAAAATTCGGTAATTCTTTGAAAAGTTAAAGAACGCCAATCTCGAGCAAATTGTTCAGTAAAAATCTTTTGTAAAGTGAATGTTAAACATATAGGAATATTAAGCAAATATGCTAATTTGAATAGATGCAAAATTGTATAAAAAGAATCTTTTTGCCATAAATGATTACAATAAAGAATCTTGTATTTCCAATCCCATTGCTCCTTTAATTGAAGAAAAATAAAAAACAAAGTGATTGAGTCTTGACCACCGGAAACTGACAAGATCATTGATTGGTTAGGTTTTAGTAAATCTTTTTGATTTATAATATGATGTAAAAAACAAACTAATTCAATACTTTTTTTAGTTTTTTGTCTCATAAGATTTGAAGTGTAGTGAGTACAAGCTTGTTTAATGTTTTAAACAATTTTTACCTTGCCTCCGGCATCTTCTAATTGTTGTTTTGCAGTTTCAGCATTTTCTTTAGGAATCCCTTCTTTTACTGCTTTTGGTAACGAGTTAGTAAAGTCTTTTGCTTCTTTTAAACCTAATGAAGTCAAGTTTCTAATAACTTTAAGTACGGCAACCCGTTTATCACTTGCTATATCTTCTAAAATAACATCAAACGTAGTTTTTTCTTCAACTGGCTCAGCTACATTACTATCCCCTACGACAGGTGCAGAAGCAACACCACCTGTAAGAGCACTAGCATCAACCCCAAAGGTTTCTTCTATTTGTGATATTAATTCACCAGCTTCTAATAAAGTAATAACTTTTAATTTCTCAAGAATTTCATTTGTTGTTGTAGACATACTAATTTCTTATAATATAGATATATAGGCCATTTGCTCTTTTTTAAGCAAATCTTTTCTTGACGGCTTTTTTAATCCCTCTTTTTTCACCAACCACGTATGTAATTCTCTTCCCGTAGGGGTAACCTACGGAGCCCGTCAAGTCTCTTTCTACGAACTCTCGTGCGGGGTAAATATTGAAGCAACGTGCGAAGCAAACTGCATTTTTCTCCTACGCTTTTTTTAATCTCATTGTAAAAAAGAGTTGCTTACCTTAAAACCTTTTTTTAAAAAAAAAAAAAACAAACAACAAGCCTTGTTTGTATTTCTTTTAAAAAATAAAAGAAATACAAAAATAAAAGAAATACTACTGGTCATTGATTGATTAGATTTGTGTTTTTTCGCTGTTATAATCTTGGTTGTGCGAAGGTTGTGCGAAGATTTTGGTTTTTTTTTCTTTCTCTTTTTGAAAAGAGTTAACTCTTTATCCCTTTTTTAATCTCATTGTAAAAAAAGGGATACAGAGTTTTTTAATCTTTTTTTTCCTTTTTTAAAGGGAACAAGGGAGACGAAAACCTTTTTTCTTCGAATTTATTCTGTAGTCTTTTTAAAAAGATACTGCTCTTTTTTTGTTGTTCTACCAACAGCAAAAAAAAAAAGAGCAAAAAGGCTTAAAAGATTTGCTTCTTAAGGATTTGATTCTTAAAGATTTGCTTTTTAAAAAAAAAGAAGATTTTTAAGATGCACGAAAAGTATTTCCCTGAAAAGATAATCCCTGTACCTTAGTACCCGTAAAAGAGAAAAAGACCCGACCTTCCCCAAAAAAAAGAAAGAGACAAAAAAGGTAAAGGTAAAAAAGATAAAAAGATCCGAAAAAAAGACAAAGCTTCTCTAGTCTCATTGTATTTGAGGTACAACCCCCATATCCCGAAAAACCTTTCCCCTATACCCCGTATCTTTTACCGAAGCTTGTACCCCTATACCCCTATACCCCTTCGGGGAGAAGCTTTTCGGGGTACCGGATACTACCCCGAAGGGGTACTAGACTTTACCCCTATACCCCTTCGGGGTACGGGGAGACTTTTCTCGTATCCCTTCGAGAAGCTTTTCGTATCCCTTCGAGAAGCTCTTCGTATCCCTTCGTACGGGGAGAAGCTTCTCCGGATACTACCCCTATACCCCTATACCCCGAAGGGGTACCGGATACTACCCCGAAAAGATAACCCGAAGCTTGTACCCCGAAGGGGTAAAGGGGTACTAGACTTTCCGAAGCTTGTACCCCGAAAAAACTTTACCCCTATACCCCTTCGGGGTACAGGGAGACTTTTCTCGTATCCCTTCGTACGGGGAGACTTTTCTCGTATCCCATCGTATCCCTTTCCGGGGGTAAAAGATTCCGGATACTACCCCGTATCTTTTCGGGATACTACCCCGAATCTTTTCCCGGATACTACCTCGAAAAGACTTTCCGAAGCTTGTACCCCGAAAAGACTTTTCTCGTATCCCTTCGAGAAGCTTTTCGTATCCCTTCGAGAAGCTCTTCCGGGTAAAAGGAGTAAAGGATTCCGGACACTACCCCGTATCTTTTCGGGATACTACCCCGAATCTTTTAACGGATACTACCCCGAAAAGATACTACCCCGAAAAGATACTACCCCGAAAAGATAACCCGAAGCTTTTCGTATCCCTTCGTACTAGACTTTCCGAAGCTTTTACCGTATCCCTTCTGGATACTACCCCGAAAAGATACTACCCCGAATCTTTTCCCGGATACTACCCCGAAAAGATACTACCCCGAAAAGATAACCCGAAGCTTGTACCCCGAAGGGGTAAAGGGGTACTAGACTTTCCGAAGCTTTTACCGAAGCTTGTACCCCTATACCCCTATACCCCGAAGGGGTACCGGATACTACCCCGAAAAGATAACCCGAACCTTTTCGTATCCCTTCGTACTAGACTTTCCGAAGCTTTTACCGTAAAGGATTCCGGATACTACCCCTATACCCCTTCGGGGTACGGGGGTATAGGGGTACGGGGAGAAGCTCTTCGTATCCCGAAAAGATAAAAAGATACGAAGAGCTCCTCGTATCCCGAAAAGATAAAAAGGTACGAGAAGCTCTTCGTATCCCGTATCTTTTCGGGATACGTACGGGGAGAAAAGGATTCGTATCCCTTCGAGAAGCTCTTCCGGGTACCGGATACGGTAAGGGGTACAACCTTTCCTTTTTTTGGAAAAAGATAAAGAGGGATACGGGAAAAGACTTTTTCCTTCCCTCTTTCCCATTTGGGGTACAAAGGGACCTTTGGGTTACAACTCTCCCTTATACCCCTTACGTATCCCGAAAAGATACGGGATATTACCCCTATACCCCGAAGGGATACTACCCCGAATCTTTTCCCGGATACTACCCCGAATCTTTTCCCGGATACTACCCCGAAAAGATACTACCCCGAAAAGATACTACCCCGAAAAGATAACCCGAAGCTTTTCGTATCCCTTCGTACTAGACTTTCCGAAGCTTTTACCGAAAAGGATTCGTATCCCGAAAAGATAAGAGAAGCTCTTCCTATCCCTTCGTACTAGACTTTACCCCGTATCTTTTCGGGATAATCCCCCGACTCTTTTCCCGGATACTACCCCGAATCTTTTACTGGATAATCCCCCGAATCTTTTCCCATATACTACCCCCTATCTTTTACCGTAAAAAGGAAAGGGGATACTACCCCGTATCTTTTTGGGGGGTAAAAAGGACTCCGGGAGACTTTTTCCCGGGTACAGGCTTTACCCGGAAAAGAGTCTACTTTCTTTTCGGGATACGAGAAAAGTCTCCCGGAATCCTTTTCTCCCCGTACGTATCCCGAAAAGATACAAGATACGAAAAAAGCCTACTTTCTTTTCGGGATACGAAAAAAGTCTACCTTTACCCGGAAGAGAGTCTACTTTTTTTTCGGGAGACGAAGAAAGTCGATAAAAGCTTCGGAAAGTCTAGTACGAAGGGATACGAAAAGCTTCGGGTTATCTTTTCGGGGTAGTATCCGGGAAAAGATTCGGGGTAGTATCCCTTTGGGGTAGTATCTTTTCGGGGTAGTATCCGGGAAAAGATTCGGGGTAGTATCCGGAATCCTTTACCCCCGGAAAGGGATACGAGAAAAGTCTCCCGGAATCCTTTTCTCCCCGTACCCCAAAAAGATACTACCCCTATACGAAGGGATACGAGAGGCTTCTCCCCTTCGGGGTAATATCCGGTACCCTTTCGGGGTATAGGGGTACGGGGAGAAGCTTCTCGTATCCCTTCGTATAGGGGTAGTATCCCTTCGGGAGAACCTTCTCGTCTTTTTATCTTTTTGTATCCTTTTATCTCATTGTAAAAAAGGATACGAAAGGGATTCGTACGTCTTTTTATCGGTTTACAATGAGATGAGAGAATCTTTTCAGGGAAATAGGGGGGGTACTCTTTTCAGGGTACCAGGCTTTTTTCATAAAATTATCTGAAAGCCATTTACCCGAAAGCCTTTTCCCTGAAAAGATAAAAAGACGAAAAGGCTTTACCCGAAGGAATACTACCCCTATACCCCGAAAAGATAACCCGAAGCTTTTCGGGGTACCGGATACTACCCCGAAAAGATAACCCGAAGCTTTTCGGAATACCGGGAGAAGCTCTTCGTATCCCTTCGAGAAGCTTTTCGTATCCCTTCGAGAAGCTCTTCGTATCCCTTCGTACTAGACTTTCTCTATACCCCATATTCTTACCCGTCTCTTTCCCCGGGTAGTACCCCTTCGGGTAAAGCCTGTACCCCGGGAAAGAGACGGGTAGTATCCCTTCGGGTACGGGATACAAGCATTATCTTTTCCAGGGAAATGGCTTTCAGGGAAATGGCTTTCAGGAAAATAGTTTTCTAGGGAAAGCCTATTCGTCTTTTTATCTTTTCAGGGTGTTGTACCCCAAATCGCTAAATCTGAAATCTTTGTCTTTTTTCTGGGATTATCTTTCCGAAAAAGGTTTTTTCAGGGAAAGTTTTTTCAAGGTACTGGGTTTATCTTTTCATTTTTGGGGAAAGCCTTTTCAGGGGAACAGCTTTCTGGGGAAAAGGCTTTCAGAGAAAGCCGTGTCTGGGGAAATGGCTTTTAAGGAAATAGTTTCCTGGTAAAGGTTTTTACGGGGTACTGCAATTGCTCTTTTTTCCTTCTTTTAAAAGAGAATGAAGGGATATATACAAAGCATTTAAAAAAAAAGCCTTAAAGCAAGCTTAAGGGACTACTTGTGCGAAGGTTAAAAAGAAACCTAAAGTTTACTTTTGTTTTGTTTTTTTGGTTTCCTGAATGACTTTTCTAAAAAGAGAGTAATAAAAGATTTATAAACATTTTTATGGATTAAAAAGCTATAAATTGTTAACGTTTAGAATATTGTGGTGCTTTTCTGGCCTTTTTTAATCCATATTTTTTTCGTTCTTTCACACGCGAATCTCTTCGAAGAAAGCCGTTTTGTTTAAGTTCGTGGCGATAACTTTGTTTAGCATCACAAAGAGCTCGTGATATTCCTAACTGTATCGCTTTTGCTTGGCCTAAAAACCCCCCACCTTTAACATTTATTTTAAAATCATAAAGGTTTTCTACATTTAATAAGATCAAAGGAGCCTTTACACAACCAATATAATAAGCATTTTCTTGTAAATAGATTACACCCTTTTTCCCATTAATAGTAATTTCTCCACTCCCGTCGATAATTTTAACTTGAGCAACAGCAGCTTTTCGACGGCCAGTCGCTATACTTGAAACAGGTGTTTTTGGGCTGTCTGTCCCTATATTTGAAAGGGGAGTTTCTTGACTGCCCTTCGCTAAATCTGAAATCTTTTCAACCAAATTTGAATCCTCCAAAAAAACATTATATAAGATTGATAATTATTTCTTGACAATTTTCCTCAATTTCCTCAAAATATTGAGTATTTTTTAAAAAATACCATAACGCCCGTATTTTTTTATTTTTTTATTTTTTTTAAAAAACCATACGTATCCCTTTTATTTGTATTTTTTCTACGCAGTTTTTCCACTACAAAAAGAGTAAAAACTTGCGTACCAAGGAAAACGGTTGTCCAAACGAGATCAATAACTTTTCACAAAAACCTGTTATTATCTTAATAAAGGCAGGTTTTCGTTATTATTTTAATAAAGATTTTTCTCGTTATTATTTTACTCTCTTTACTTTTTACTTTCAAGTCGTCAAAGTTTATAAAGATTTATATATAAAACAATCTTTTTGTTTCTAGTTGTTCTCTTTTTCTTTTTCTTTTTTGTTTTCTTTCTCTTTTTTTCAGAAACTTTTTTTTCTAAACTTTACTTTTTTTTTTTGCTGAAACTTGCTCTAAACAGGTCTTTTTCTTAAAAAAAGAGGGTTTTTTAATTTTTAAAAAGAAACTGTTGGTACAAAGAATGCTCCGCACGACAGAAGCAGCATCTTTTACCTTTTTTTTATTGTTGTTGGTACAAAGCAAGCGGTATCTTTTAGTTTTTTGCTCGTCTTTTTTTTTAAATCTTTTTTAAATTTAAAAAAAAGACAAACAAAGCTTTCCCGTACCCGGAGAATACAAAAAGACCCGACAAAAAGATGAGAACGATTTCCCTGAAAGATAAAAAGACGTTTGTATCTTTTGGGATACGAAAAGATACCCTTTGAAAAAACAAAAAGATGAGAAAATAATGTTTTTACCCCTATACCCCTATACCCCTATACCCCGGAGGGGTACCGGGAGAAGCTCTTCCGGGTACCGGGAGAAGCTTCTCGTATCCCTTCGTACTAGACTTTACCCCTATACCCCGAAGGGATACTACCCCTATACCCCTATACCCCGGAGGGGAGAAGCTCTTCCGGGTACCGGGAGAAGCTTCTCGTATCCCTTCGTACTAGACTTTACCCCTATACCCCGAAGGGGAGAAGCCTCTCGTATCCCTTCGTATAAGGGTAGAGGGGTACGGGGAGAAGCTTCTCGTATCCCGAAAAGATACGAGAAGCTCTTCGTATCCCTTCGAGAAGCTTTTACCGTAAAAAGGATTCCGGATACTACCCCGAATCTTTTCCCGGATACTACCCCGAATCTTTTCCCGGATACTACCCCTATACCCCTATACCCCTATACCCCTATACCCCGGAGGGGTACCGGGTACGGGGAGAAAAGGATTCCGGGTACTAGACTTTCCGAAGCTTGTACCCCGAATCTTTTACCGGATACTACCCCGAATCTTTTACCGGATACTACCCCGAATCTTTTCCCGGATACTACCCCTTTACCCGGAAGAGCTTCGGTAAAAGCTTCGGTAAGGGGTAGTATCCCTTCGGGGTAGTATCCGGTAAAAGATTCGGGGTATAGGGGTACGGGGAAAAGCTCTTCCGGGTAAAAGGAGTAAAGGATTCCGGATACTACCCCTATACCCCGAAGGGATACTACCCCTTACCGTATCCGGTACCCCTTCGGGGTAGTATCTTTTCGGGGTACTAGACTTTCCGAAGCTTTTACCGAAGCTTGTCCCCCTATACCCCGAATCTTTTACCGGATACTACCCCGTATCTTTTCGGGGTATAGGGGTACGGGGAGAAAAGGATTCTGGGTAAAGGATACTACCCCGAAGGGATACTACCCCTTACCGTATCCGGTACCCCTTCGGGGTATAGGGGTACGGGGAGAAAAGGATTCCGGGTAAAGGATACTACCCCGAATCTTTTCCCGGATACTACCTTGTCTCTTTTCGGGATACTACCCCTATACCCCGAAGGGATACTACCCCGAAAAGATAACCCGAAGCTTTTCGGGGTACTAGACTTTCGGAAGCTTTTACCGAAGCTTGTACCCTTATACCCCTATACCCCTATACCCCTTACCGTATCCGGTACCCCGAAAAGCTTCTCCCCGAAGGGGTATAGGGGTACGGGGAGACTTTTCTCGTATCCCTTTCCGGATACTACCCCGAAAAGACTTTCCAAAGCTTTTTGGGGTACTAGACTTCCCGAAGCTTTTACCGAAACTTTCTTCCGGATACTACCCCGAACCTTTTACCGGATACGGTAAGTCTTTTTATCTTTCCCGTATCTTTTTCTCAGCTTTACAATGAGATGAGGGAAGCGGGTTTACAATGAGATGAGAGACTTTTTTACCGGAAAGGATTTCCCGGCGACTACCCCTTCGTATCCTTTAATCTCATTGTAAAAGAAAGGGATTCGTACGTTTTTTTATCGGGTTTACAATGAGATGAGAGTACCGGAAGGGATTCAGAAAAAGTCTTGTACCCCGTATGCCAAAAGGTTAAAGGGATAATCTTTTTCGGATACCGTATACTCCCCTCTACCCCGAAAAACCTTTCCTTTCTACCCCGTATCTTTTCGGAGGGGTATAAGGGTATAGGGGTAGAAAGGTATAGGGGAAAGGTTTTTCGTCTTTTTATCGGATCGGGTCTTCTCGGGGTATAGGGGAGTGTCTTTTTGGGGTATAGAGAAGTATCCGGTAAAATATTCGGGGTAGTATCCTTTACCCGGAAGAGCTTCTCCCCGAAAAGATACTACCCCTATACCCCTTCGGGGAGTATCTCTTCGGGGAGAAGCTCTTCGTATCCCTTCGAGAAACTCTTCGTATCCCTTCGAGAAGCTTCTCCGGGTAGTATCCGGTACCCCGAAAAGCTTCGGTAAGGGGTATAGGGGTACAAGCTTCGGTAAAAGATACGGGGTATAGGGTAAAGGTTTTTCGGGGTAGTATCCGGATAAAATTCTCCCTTTACGAAGGGATACGAGAAAAGTCTCCCGGAATCCTTTTTTCCCCGTACCAAGGGATACGAAGAGCTTCTCGAAGGGATACGAGACTTTTCTCGTATCTTTTCGGGATACGAGAAAAGTCTCGAAGGGATACGAAAAGCTTCTCGAAGGGATACGAAGAGCTTCTCGAAGGGATACGAAAAGCTTCTCGAAGGGATACGAGAAAAGTCTCGAAGGGATACGAAAAGCTTCTCGAAGGGATACGAAGAGCTTCTCGAAGGGATACGAAAAGCTTCTCGAAGGGATGCGAGAAAAGTCTCCCGGTACCCCTCCGGGGTATAGGGGTATAGGGGTATAGGGGTATAGGGGTACAAGCTTCTCCCGGAATCCTTTTCTCCCCGTACCCCGAAAAGATACGGGGTAGTATCCGGTAAAAGGTTCGGGGTAGTATCCAGTAAAAGATTCGGGGTAGTATCCGGTAAAAGATTCGGGGTAAAGTCTAGTACGAAGGGATACGAAGAGCTTCTCGTATCTTTTCGGGAGACGAAGAAAGTCTACTTTCTTTTCGGGAGACGAAGAAAGTCTACTTTCTTTTCGGGAGACGAAGAAAGTCTACTTTCTTTTCGGGAGACGAAGAAATTCTCGAAGGGATACGAGAAAAGTCTCCCCGTACCCCGAAAAGATTCTCCCCGTACGAAGGGATACGAGAAAAGTCTCGAAGGGATACGAAGAGCTTCTCGAAGGGATACGAAAAGCTTCTCGAAGGGATACGAAGAGCTTCTCGAAGGGATACGAAAAGCTTCTCGAAGGGATACGAGAAAAGTCTCCCGGTACCCCTCCGGGGTATAGGGGTATAGGGGTATAGGGGAAAGGGTTTTCGGGGTATGGTCCCTTTGTAACCCAAAGCCCTTTTTTCTTTTCGGGGGATTTTCTTTTAGGGAAGGTTTAAAGGATACTGGGTGACATGTTTTTGTATCTTTTTGGAGTAAGGGGTAGTAAACTACTGGGGTAGTGAAAGATTGGGGTACACTATACAGGGCAAAAGGTAAAAAAAAAAAGAAAAAAACATTAAAATCCAAAACCCTTGTCGGGTTTATAAAGAAAAATAAAAGATAAACAAAAAAAAACCAAAAAAAAGAAAAATAAAAGAAATAAGAAAAGTTTATGATAAAAGAGAGATAGACATCGTAGACATACCTTCTCTTGTTTTTTAGTATCTTGTGAAAGATTCTTACTAAAAAACCAAGAAATTGACACTTTATAAGAAAACAAATAAAATACCAATATAGCCCCCATCGTCTAGAGGCCCAGGACATCTCCCTTTCACGGAGGAAACGGGGATTCGAACTCCCCTGGGGGTAGTTTTTTTTAAGAGCTCAATTGTTTATCTTTAATACGGTTGTTTTTGTTTTTGAATTGGCAAAAACCTTTTCAAATAAAAATAAAATAAAAATTAAATAATAAAAATCAAAGATAAAAGTATACAAAATAGTAAATCTTTTTTTTTGGTTCATGCTTTTTATATTGCTGTAAACACTATAAAAGATTGTATTGCTGTCCCACAAGGGATAAAGGGATAAAGGGATAAAGGGATAACAGATTCAAGTAAAAATATAAGTAAAACTGAAAAGGAGGTAAAATGAGCAATAAAACGACAGAAAATGAAACAACGGTAGGGCGACTGGAATGTTGTAGTCCAGGAGAAGGGTGGTCTCCTCCATCAGTTAAATGAAGCAACCTGAACCACAACATTCCAATTGCAAGAAATCTAATTTTGGCGGGATGGGTTAGCGACTCTCTCCAGGAGAAGGCTGGTAATTTTGTAAGATCCCAAGATTTATATAAGCAGTACCAAGCCGTTGTACCGGAACATTCGCAGGTGAGTGCGGGACTGTTTAAGAAGGATATTGAGCCTTTGCTTTTGGCTTTAGGTTTCCGTGTGGGAAAAGGTCGTTCGAACGAGGGACGGGGTTATGTGGGAATAACTTTTAAACACCATGACCTCAAAGATGGAGGAGACAAAGAGAGTCAAATGGAGTAAAATGTTGTTCCATCTTTGTCTTTCTTAAATCCGGAAGGTGGTGTTTTAACCACACCTTCCGTTGCGCAAAAGCCGCAATAATTGCAATGTGCTCACAAAGTCTGTGGTTAAAACACCATGTCTTTGTGATATTCCGTCCATCTTTCTCAAAGCCGGACGGAATATCACAGACTTTTGTGAATTATTTCTTTAGATAAAAGGAGAGTAAAATGTGCTATCAAAATTCCCATTGTTTAAATTTCGGAGATGGAAGAAACATCTCCGAAGACGTCAGCCACAGTCCTCTTGACTCCGAGAATGTACAGTTGCATGACCTTTTTGGGGGCTGGGAGACGCCAGAAGTGCAGATTCACCGCTATCATTCCAGAAATCCGTATAGAGGTCATGCTTATCTTAAGGGATACCAGGTTTGATTAAGCTTTTATAAATCTTTTTACAAACCCTGGTATCCCTTCAAACAACTGTTTTTGTTTTTATTAATGTTTTGAAAAAGATTGAAAAGAGCACATTTTTTACAAAAAAAAGAGTACTATTTCGTCAAAGCTGTTGGTAGAAATTATGGAACCAGTTTTTCTTTTCTCTTTTGTTTTTAAAAAACAAAGAGAAAAGAGAGAATTCTTTTTTAAAAAAAACTTTATTTAAAATTATTGCCAAAAAGACCTGTTTTCCTAAGTTAACCTAGGGGGTAAACTTGTTGCGCTTTTAATTGCTTTTGGACCATTCAATGTATTAACAATTGTTGGGGCAAAGGTTTTTTTACCTTTTTACGTCACCCAAGCCCTGAAAAGATAAAAAGATTTACCCCTATACGAAGGGATACGAGAAGCTTTTCCCCTTCGGGGTAGTATCCGGTAAAAGATTCGGGGTAGTATCTTTTCGGGGTAAAGTTTAGTACCCGGTACCCCTCCGGGGTATAGGGGTATAGGGGTAAAGTCTAGTACGAAGGGATACGAAGAGCTTCGGTAAAAGCTTCGGAAAGTCTAGTACCCCGAAAAGATACTACCCCGAAGGGGTACCGGATACGGTAAGGGGTAGTATCTTTTCGGGGTATAGGGGTAGTATCCGGTAAAAGATTCGGGGTAGTATCCGGGAAAAGATTCGGGGTATAGGGGTATAGGGGTAAAGTCTAGTACCCGGTACCCCTCCGGGGTATAGGGGTAGTATCTTTTCGGGGTAAAGTCTAGTACGAAGGGATACGAGAAAAGTCTCCCGGAAAAGCTTCTCGAAGGGATACGAAGAGCTTCTCGAAGGGATACGAAAAGCTTCTCGAAGGGATACGAAGAGCTTCTCCCGGTACCCCTCCGGGGTATAGGGGTAGTATCTTTTCGGGGTATAGGGGTAGTATCCGGTACGCGGAGAAGCTTCTCCCGGTACCCGGAAGGGATTCTCCCCGTACCCCGAAGGGGTATAGGGGTATAGGGGTATAGGGGTAATATCCGGAAATCCCTTTTCTTCCCGTAAAGGTATAGGGGTAAAGGGGAAAGATCTTTCGGGGTAAATCTTTTTATCTTTTCGGGGTATAAGGTATGGGAAGTTGTACCCCAAAGGGAAATAGTTTTCGGGAAAGGTCGTGCGAAGGTACGGGGTAAAAGTAAGAAGTCAGAGATATTGGGATATTGGTGGGGTGCTGGCGTGCTGGGGTATTGGGATAGAGGGTACTGGGTAAAAGTACAAAATACAGAATACGGAATAAGGGGTAAAAGGTAACGAATAAAAGGTAAGGGAACAACTATTTATCGAGAAAACACAGTTGCTTTTTACTATTTGCCGTAAAAAAAAGGGGGGGGGGGTACAACCTTTATAAGAGAGATGAAGAGGCACGAAAAGATACGAGGTGTTATTCTTTACAAAAACTTATTTTGTAATTTTTGTATCAGTAACCAATCGGTAAAGATTATTATAAAAAGAGCCTTCTTAACTCAGTAGGTAGAGTATTTGCATGGTAAGCAAAAAGTCGCCGGTTCAAATCCGGCAGTAGGCTGTTTCTTTGTTGTGTAACTAATTGGGTAAAACCTTAAAAGAGACTAAAAAAACTGTTTTGTTTTTGTTCTTTTTTTTTTACAAAAAGCCAATCGTCGAGATTGACCATTTGAAATTTTTAAAACTGAAAATCTCTTTTCTCTTTTTTATTGTTATAAGTGACGTATTTTTTTGTTGATCAATATGATTTTTACAATTAATAAAAGATTTTTATTTATAAAAATCTTTAATATAATTATATTGGTTTAATTTTGTATAATTAAAGCTTTCTCTAATCACAAATTAAATGTTTTGTCTTGTTATAAAAACATAACTACTAAAATGAGAAATCTTTTAAAAAATGTTTTTCTTTTTCTTCTATTTTATTCTGCTCCCAGTTAGCAATTTTACCCCCCTTTGGTTAACAATCAATGGTTACTTTTTACACTTTTTTATAAAACAAATATCGTACAAAACAAATGTTTTCGTAGCATTAACAATTTATTGTTTTTCTGTTGTTAGTATTAGTAGAAATAAGAAGATTATTTAGACTAACAACGAGACCTTTGGCCTTGCGCAACATTTTTTATTTGTTTTTTAAAGCAAAAGGAGCATCTTTTTTCCTACCAAGTAAATCTGTGCTTTTAAAAATGCTTCAACAATTTCTTTTTTTGTTGCTTCTTTTTTTTTACAAAAAAAAAGGCGTTGCTTTGCACTTACTTTTTACCTTGAAAGGATACGGTAAAAAACTTTACCCCGAAAATATAAAAAGACATACCCTGAAAAACCTTTACCTTTACCCCTATATCCCTATACCCCGAAGGGATACTACCCTTATACCCCTTACCGAAGCTTTTCGGGGTACCAGGAGAAGCTCTTCCGGGAGAAGCTTCTCCGGATACTACCCCGAAAAGACCTTACCCCTATACCCCTATACCCCGGAGGGGAGAAGCTCTTCCGGGTACCGGGTACCGGGAGAAGCTTCTCGTATCCCTTCGTACTAGACTTTCCGAAGCTTTTACCGTAAAGGATTCCGGATACTACCCCGAAAAGACCTTACCCCTATACCCCTATACCCCTATACCCCGGAGGGGTACCGGGTACCGGGAGAAGCTCTTCCGGGTACCGGGAGAAGCTTTTCGTATCCCTTCGTACTAGACTTTACCCCGAAGGGATACTACCCCTTACCGAAGCTTTTCGGGGAGAATCCCTTCCGGGAGAAGTTCTTCCGGGAGAAGCTTCTCCGGATACTACCCCGAAAAGACTTTACCCCTATACCCCTATACCCGGTACCCCTTCGGGGTATAGGGGTACGGGGTACTAGACTTTCCGAAGCTTTTACCGAAGCTCTTCCGGGTAAAGGATACTACCCCTATACCCCTATACCCCTATACGAAGGGATACGAGAAGCTTCTCCCGGTACCCGGTACCCGGAAGAGCTTCTCCCGGTACCCCTCCGGGGTATAGGGGTATAGGGGTATAGGGGTATAGGGGTAGTATCCGGTAAAAGATTCGGGGTAGTATCCGGTACCCCTTCGGGGTATAGGGGTACGGGGAGAAAAGGATTCCGGGTACTAGACTTTCCGAAGCTTTTACCGAAAAGGATTCCGGGTACTGGATACTACCCCGAATCTTTTACCGGGTACTACCCCAAATCTTTTACCGGGTACTACCCCAAATCTTTTACCGGATATTACCCCGAATCTTTTACCGGATACTATTCCTATACCCCTATACCCCTATACGAAGGGATACGAGAAGCTTCTCCCGGTACCCGGTACCCGGAAGAGCTTCTCCCGGTACCCCTCCGGGGTATAGGGGTATAGGGGTATAGGGGTATAGGGGGATAGGGGTACGGGGAGAAGCTCTTCGTATCCCTTCGAGAAGCTCTTCGTACCCCTTCGTACTAGGCTTTACCCTGAATATTTTACTGGATACTACCCCGTATCTTCTCGGGATCCTACCCCAAATCTTTTACCGGGTACTACCCCGAAAAGATACGGTAAGGGGTACAGACTTTACCCCTATACCCCTATACCCCGAATCTTTTACCGGATACTACCCCGAAAAGATAAGCCGAAGCTTTTCGGGGTACTAGACTTTCCGAAGCTTTTACCGAAGCTTGTACCCCGAAAAGATACTACCCCGTATCTTTTACCGAAGCTTGTACCCCTATACCCCTATACCCCGGAGGGGAGAAGCTCTTCCGGGTACCGGGAAAAGCTTCTCGTATCCCTTCGTACTAGACTTTACCCCTATACCCCGAATCTTTTACCGGATACTACCCCGAAAAGATAAGCCGAAGCTTTTACCGAAAAGGATTCCGGGAGAAGCTTCTCGTATCCCTTCGTACCGGGAGAAGCTCTTCGTATCCCTTCGTACCGGATACTACCCCGTATCTTTTCGGGATACTACCCCGAATCTTTTACCGGATACTACCCCTATACCCGTATACCCCTATACCCCGGAGGGGTACCGGGAGAAGTTCTTCCGGGAGAAGCTTCTTGTATCCCTTCGTACTAGACTTTACCCCTATACCCCTATACCCCGAAGGGATACTACCCCGAATCTTTTACCGGATATTACCCCTATACCCCTATACCCCTATACCCCGAATCTTTTACCGGATACTACCCCGAAAAGATAAGCCGAAGCTTTTACCGAAAAGGATTCCGGGAGAAGCTTCTCGTATCCCTTCGAGAAGCTCTTCGTATCCCTTCGTACGGGGAGAAGCTCTTCGTATCCCTTCGTACGGGGAGAAGCTCTTCGTATCCCTTCGAGAAGCTCTTCGTATCCCTTCGTAAAGGGAGAAGCTCTTCCGGATACTACCCCGAATCTTTTCCCGGATACTACCCCAAATCTTTTCCCGGATACTACCCCGAAAAGATACTACCCCATACCTTGAAGGGATACTACCCCGAATCTTTTACCGGATACTACCTTGAAAAGATACTACCCCTATACCCCTATACCCCTATACCCCGGAGGGGTACCGGGAGAAGCTCTTCCGGGTACCGGGAGACTTTTCTCGTATCCCTTCGTACTAGACTTTACCCCGAATCTTTTCCCGGATACTACCCCGAATCTTTTCCCGGATACTACCCCGAAAAGATAACCCGAAGCTTTTCGGGGTACTAGACTTTACCCCGAATCTTTTCCCGGATACTACCCCTATACCCCAAAGGGATACTACCCCTTCGGGGTACGGGGAGAAAAGGATTCCGGGTACTAGACTTTACCCCGAAAAGATACTACCCCGAATCTTTTCCCGGATACTACCCCGAAAAGATAACCCGAAGCTTTTCGGGGTACTAGACTTTACCCCGTATCTTTTCGTGGTACCGGGAGAAGCTCTTCGTATTCCTTCGTACGGGGTACGGGGAGAGGCTCTTCGTATCCCGAAAAGATACGAGAAGCTCTTCGTATCCCTTCGATACTTTTCTCCGGATACTATCCCTATACCCCTATACCCGGAGAAGCTTCTCCCCGTACCCCGAAGGGGTAGTATCCCTTTGGGGTATAGGGGTACGGGGAGAAAAGGATTCCGGGTACTAGACTTTACCCCGCATCTTTTCGGGACACTACCCCGAATCTTTTCCCGGATACTACCCCTATACCCCTATACCCCTATACCCCAAAGGGATACTACCCCTTCGGGGTACGGGGAGAAAAGGATTCCGGGTACTAGACTTTACCCCTATACCCCGAATCTTTTCCCGGATACTACCCCGAAAAGATAACCCGAAGCTTTTCGGGGTACTAGACTTTACCCCGTATCTTTTACTGAAGCTCTTCGTATCCCTTCGTACGGGGAGAAAAGGATTCGTATCCCTTAGGAGACTTTCTTCGTATCCCGAAAAGAAAGTAGACTTTCTTCGTATCCCGAAAAGATACGAGAAGCTCTTCGTATCCCTTAGAGAAAAGGATTCGTATCCCTTAGGAGACTTTCTTCGTATCCCGAAAAGAAAGTAGACTTTCTTCGTATCCCGAAAAGATACGAGAAGCTCTTCCTATCCCGTATCTTTTCGGGATACGTACAGGCTTTACCCCGTATCTTTTTGGGGGGTAAAAAGGATTCGTATCCCTTAGGAGACTTTTTTCGTCCCCCGAAAAGAAAGTAAACTTTTTTCGTATCTTGTATCTTTTCGGGAGACGTACGGGGAAAAATCCGGGTTTACAATGAGATGAGAGACTTTTTCCGTCTCCCGAAAAGAAAGTAGGCTTTTCTCCGGATACTACTTGTATCTTTTCGGGAAGTAAAGGAAAGGGGATACTACCCCGTATCTTTTCGGGGGGTATCCCTTTTTACAATGAGATAAAAGGGAGAATCCCTTTTATCTCATTGTAAAAAGGGGTAAAGTCTAGTACCCCGAAAAGCTTCGGGTTATCTTTTCGGGGTAGTATCCCTTCGGGGTAAAGCCTTTTCTATCCGGTACCCCGTACGTATCCCGAAAAGATACGGGATACGAAGAAAGTCTACTTTCTTTTCGGGATACGAAGAAATTCTTTTAAGGGATACGAATCCTTTTCTCCCCCTACGAAGGGATACGAAGAGCTTTTCCCGGAAAAGATACGGGGTAGTATCCGGAATCCTTTACGGTAAAAGCTTCGGAAAGTCTAGTACGAAGGGATACGAGAAAAGTCTCCCGGTACGAAGGGATACGAGAAGAGTCTCCCGGTACCCGGAAGAGCTTCTCCCGGTACCCGGAAGAGCTTCTCCCCTCCGGGGTATAGGGGTATAGGGGTATAGGGGTATAGGGGTATAGGGGTAGTATCCGGGAAAAGATTCGGGGTAGTATCCCTTCGCGGTACAAGCTTCGGAAAGTCTAGTACGAAGGGATACGAGAAAAGTCTCCCGGTACGAAGGGATACGAGAAGCTTCTCCCGGTACCCGGAAGAGCTTCTCCCGGTACCCGGAAGAGCTTCTCCCCTCCGGGGTATAGGGGTATAGAGGTATAGGGGTATAGGGGTAGTATCCGGGAAAAGATTCGGGGTAGTATCCCGAAAAGATACGGGGTAGTATCCGGAATCCTTTACGGTAAAAGCTTCTCCCTGAAGGGGTATAGGGGTAGTATCCGGGAAAAGATTCGGGGTAGTATCCGGGAAAAGATTCGGGGTAGTATCCCGAAAAGATACGGGGTATAGGGGTAAAAAGTAAAAGGTTAAAAACAAAAAGTTTATGAAAAAAATTCTCATTATTTTTTTATGGCAAGACGCGCATTTGAGCAAACAGGATTAATCCCGCGATCTATTATTCGAACATTTGACCGTTTTCGAAAGCAACTTTTCAAAGGTGGTAAAACTGCTGTAATACAAGAATTTAGAGTTTCACGGTATCAAATTATAGTTTCTGTCAAATGTCTTATAACTTTAATACTTATACCTTTACTAGTTAATTTTCTAGCAAGAACTTATTTTTTAAAGCCATTAACAGAATATTTATGGAATACTCAACAAACTGAAATCTTTTTAAATGGATATCAAGAAAATCGTGCTTTTTCAGAACTTCATGATTTTGAAGAAAAACTCTTTTTTGAGTCATTACTAGAAACTGAACCTGTTACCGAACAAGATTATTCCCACGAAAAACTTGAAACAAAAAAAAACCAATTTGATGTTTTTTGGAAAGTCAATAAAGCAAACGATAACAACGAAAGATTGTTTAAAACACCTGTTAAACACAACAATAAGGTTTTACATGTCTTGTTATTTGTACCAAAAACATTAAAAAGCGGTTCTAAAAATGGCGCCTTTGACCCTTTTTTTTTACAAACTTTTACAAACCAAAACCTTAACCCCAAAAATGTATTTACAGAAAACATTCAGCAAAAAATGACTTTTCCTGACTCCCCTTTATTAATAGGTGTTGAAGAGGTTTCTAGTAAGCTTTTCAAAGAAAACGATATTGAAACCGGTAGGTTGCTCAAAAACAAAAGTTTTAGCTATAAAAAGGGAGACAAGGGGGACAGTATCCCTTCGGGATACAAAAAAGACAAGGGAAAGGAGGAAGACAAGGGAGGCAAGGGAGACAGTATCCCTTCGGGAGACGCAGTTCTTTCAAAACAATTGGGCTTTCCTTGTTTGTCAAAAAAAGATCAAGGGACAAGTATTACGAGATTGAGGCTGTTTGAGTGTTTTAAGCAACCTTGCTTTTTACCAACACAAACAAATACTTTCTATTCTAATCAATCTTTGTTTTTTTCTCTTAGAGAAAAAAGAAATAACAAAGAAGAAATACTAAGTTTGAACCATCCTCCCTATTGGTATAAAGAAAGGGAAAAGACTTGTTTTCTTTCTCCCCCTTCCCTTGCGCATCCTTCTTTGTCTTACCGCGTTGATCAGAGCTTTTTTGATCTTTGTGAAAAAGAGCTGAAGAGGGAGGTTGTTGATAAAAAGCAACCCTTTTATTTAGAAAACTCATTAACTCAAAAATTTCAACAAAAAACAATTGAATTAGCTATATATTATAATCAACAAAGTATTCAAGCTATTATTAATTTCTTTGGAGATTTGTTTACATTTTTTACAATAAGTTTTTTATTTGTTTGGATGGAACCACAAATAATTATTTTAAAGTCATTTTTACTAGAATCTATTTATAGCTTTAGTGATACAACTAAATCTTTTCTTTTAATCTTATTAACCGATTTGTTAGTAGGTTTTCATTCACCTCATGGTTGGGAAATTATTCTTGAAATAATACTTCGACATCTTGGATTGCCAGAAAGTCAAAACTTTATTTTCGTATTTGTTGCTACTTTTCCTGTTTTACTTGACACACTTTTTAAATATTGGATTTTTCGATTTTTAAATAGAATATCCCCGTCTACAGTGGTGACCTATCATAATATGATTGAATAATACGCTTTTTTTTTCAAAAAAGTTGACATCTTTTTATTGAAAAAACATTGTAAAAAAATACGAAAAAACCCTTTTCGGAAAAGATAAGAACCCTTCGGAAAAGATAAAAACCCTTCGGAAAAGATAAAAACCCTTCGGGAAAGATAAAAAAACTTGTTTTTTATGAAAAAGAGAGGGCACAAAAAGATAGGACACAAAAAGATACGACACTTCCAAATCTCTAAGTTAATAATATTGTGTGTTGTATTAGTATTGTGTATTGTATTTGTCTCTATTTGTATTTGTGGACCTGTATTTTTTAACGATTTTTTCTTAAAACTTAAAAAAAAACCAAGCTTTTTTCTTTTATTCGCTGTTGACGAAAAAAAAAAAAAAATATATTTGTATATATAAACCTGTTTCTTTTCTTTCTCATTTTTTTATTTCTTTAAAAAGAAAAAGAAAAAGATATGATATAAAAAAAGAAAAAGAAAACTAAGATTTAGCAGGTTTTTTTATGATACAATTATAAATCAAAAGAAAAAAGAGAAAACAAAGAGATTTGGTAGAATAAAAAAAAACAATCTGATATATCTTCAGGATTTCCTGAAGATAAAAACGAGAATTTAGCAGAGTTTTTGTTGATATAATAGAAAAGAGAAAAAGAGAAAATATGATCTACTCTAAATCTAAAACAAAAACAAAGAAGATGTCACCTAAAAAGGTTGCATCTTCTGAAAGAGTATGATACCCTCTCTATCTTCAGGAAAAAAACAGTTTCTGAAGAAAGATGGCTGTTGAGAA
>BDIU01000027.1:2379-14597 GCA_002118135.1 Trebouxia sp. TZW2008 | reverse complement strand
TTTCTGAAGAAAGATGGCTGTTGAGAAATAGTACACAAAAACAAAGAAGATGTCACCTAAAAATACAAATATAAAAGCTCCTGAAAAAACATGATATAATATAAATATTAAACAAAAACAAAGAAGATGTAATCTAAAAATATAACAGTTTATGAAAAGATATAATATAATAGAGGTCTTAAACAAAACAAAATAGTATATATTGTAAAAAAATGTTTTCTCTTATAAAATAAAAGAAGAGTTTTTAGCAAGATTTACCCTTTGGTTTTTTTTATAAGATTTCTTTTTTGTTTTTAATATTTTACCCCTAAAACCCTTACGGTAAAAACCTTTCCCCTATACCCCTATACCCCGGAGGGGTACCGGGTACCGGGAGAAGCTTCTCGTATCCCTTCGTACTAGACTTTACCCCGTATCTTTTCGGGGTACTAGACTTTACCCCAAGAAATCTTTCCCCTATACCCAGTATCTTTTCGGGGTACTAGACTTTACCCCGAGAAATCTTTCCCCTATACCCCTATACCCCTATACCCCGGAGGGGTACCGGGTACCGGGAGAAGCTTCTCCGGGTACCGGGTACTAGACTTTACCCCGTATCTTTTACCGGATACTCTCCCGAATCTTTTACCGGATACTACCCCTATACCCCTATACCCCTATACCTTTATACCCCGGAGGGGTACCGGGATAAGCTCTTCCGGGTACCGGGAGAAGCTTCTCGTATCCCTTCGTACTAGACTTTACCCCTATACCCCTATACCCCGGAGGGGTACCCGGAGACTTTTCTCGTATCCCTTCGTACTAGACTTTACCCCGTATCTTTTACCGGATACTCTCCCGAATCTTTTACCGGATACTACCCCTATACCCCTATACCCCGGAGGGGTACCGGGATAAGCTCTTCCGGGTACCGGGAGAAGCTTCTCGTATCCCTTCGTACTAGACTTTACCCCTATACCCCTATACCCTTATACCCCGGAGGGGTACCGGGAGACTTTTCTCGTATCCCTTCGTACTAGACTTTACCCCGAAAAGATACTACTCCTATACCCCTATACCCCTATACCCCTATACCCCGGAGGGGAGAAGCTCTTCCGGGTACCGGGAGACTTTTCTCGTATCCCTTCGAGAAGCTTTTCCGGGAGAAGCTCTTCGTATCCCTTCGAGAAGCTTTTCCGGGAGACTTTTCTCGTATCCCGAAAAGAAAGTAGACTTTTCTCGTATCCCGAAAAGATACGAGAAGCTCTTCCTATCCCAAGGGATACGTACTAGGCTTTACCCCGTATCTTTTCGGAATACTACCCCGAATCTTTTACCGGATACTACCCCTATACCCCTATACCCCGGAGGGGTACCGGGAGAAGCTTCTCGTATCCCTTCGTACTAGACTTTACCCCTATACCCCTATACCCCTATACCCCGGAGGGGTACCCGGAGAAGCTTCTCGTATCCCTTCGTACTAGACTTTACCCCGAAAAGACTTTCCGAAGCTTTTCGGGGTACTAGACTTTACCCCGTATCTTTTACCGGATATTACCCCGTATCTTTTACCGAAGCTTGTACCCCTATACCAAGGGATACGAAGAGCTTCTCCCGGTACCCGGTACCCCGAAAAGCTTCGGGTTATCTTTTCGGGGTAGTATCCGGTACCCCTTCGGGGTATAGGGGTATAGGGGTATAGGGGTATAGGGGTATAGGGGTACGGGGAAAAAAGGATTCGTATCCCTTCGAGAAGCTCTTCGTATCCCTTCGTACTATACTTTATCCCGTCTCCTTTCGGGGTACTGAATACTACACCTATATCTTTATACCCCGTATCTTTTACCGGATACTACCCCGTATCTTTTACCGAAGCTTGTACCCCGAAAAGATACTACCCCTATCCCCCTATACCAAGGGATACGAAGAGCTTCTCCCGGTACCCGGAGAAGCTTCTCCCGGTACCCCTCCGGGGTATAGGGGTATAGGGGTATAGGGGTAGTATCCGGTACCCCTTCGGGGTAGTATCCCTTCGGGGTACGGGGAGAAAAGGATTCGTATCCCTTCGAGAAGCTCTTCGTATCCCAAGGGATACGTACTAGGCTTTACACCGTATCTTTTCGGGGGGTAAAAGAAAAAGGGGATACTACCCTTCTACCCCGAAAAGACTTTCCGAAGCTTCTACCGACTTTTTTCCGGGTACAGGCTTTACCCCGTATCTTTTCAGGGGGTAAAGGATTCCGGGTAAAACCTAGTACGAAGGGATACGAAGAGCTTCTCCCTATACCCCGAAGGGGTACCGGACTCTCCCCGTACGAAGGGATACGAAGAGCTTCTCGTCTCTTTTCGGGATACGAGAAAAGTCTCCCCTATACCCCGTATTTTTTACCGGATACTACCCCGTATCTTTTACCGGATACTACCCCGAAAAGATAACCCGAAGCTTTTCGGGGTAGTATCCGGTAAAAGATACGGGGTAGTATCCGGTAAAAAATACGGGGTAGTATCCGGTAAAAGATACGGGGTAGTATCCGGTAAAAGATACGGGGTAGTATCCGGTAAAAGATACGGGGTAGTATCCGGTACCCCGAAAAGCTTCGGGTTATCTTTTCGGGGTATAGGGGTAGTATCCGGTACCCCTTCGGGGTAGTATCCGGTACCCCTTCGGGGTATAGGGGTATAGGGGGTAAAGGAAAGGGGATACTACCCCGTATCTTTTCGTACGTTTTTTTATTTTTTCACCGTAATCTCTTTCCGGATACTACCCCGTATCTTTTACCGAAGCTTGTCGTCTTTTTATCGGGTTTACAATGAGATGAGAGGGTATTTTACCGGAAGGGAGGGAGAAATCCCGGATACTACCTTTTTTAGAGCCGAAAACCCTAACCTTTTCGTATCCTAAAAGGATTACAATCTCATTGTAAAAAGGGATACGAGAGGGATTCGTACGTCTTTTTATCCTTTACCGTATACCTTCGTCTTTTTATCTTTTCAAACTATAAGGTAGAGGTTTTTCGTTTCCTAAAAGGATTACAATCTCATTGTAAAAAGGGATACGAGAGGGATTCGTATGTCTTTTTTTATTTTACCTTATTCTTTCGTCTTTTTATCGGCTCTTTTTTACCTTCGGGAAAAGTTTGGCCCCCCAAAGGGGGTAAGGTTAAGTTTTTTGTTTTATATATATATTTCCGGGTAGAGTGAATGATCGTGATATTGTTATAAATAAATATTTATTAAATATGGCTCCACAAACTGAAACTAAAACAGGTGCTGGCTTTAAAGCAGGTGTAAAAGATTATCGTTTAACGTATTATACTCCAGATTATCAAGTAAAAGAAACTGACATTCTTGCGGCTTTTCGTATGTCTCCTCAAGCCGGTGTTCCTCCAGAAGAAGCTGGAGCAGCAGTTGCAGCAGAATCTTCAACTGGTACTTGGACAACTGTATGGACTGACGGTTTAACTAGTCTTGACCGTTACAAAGGGCGTTGTTATGATATTGAGCCAGTTGCTGGTGAACAGGGACAATTTATTGCATATGTAGCTTACCCTTTAGACCTTTTTGAAGAGGGTTCAGTAACAAACCTGTTTACTTCTATTGTTGGTAATGTTTTTGGATTTAAAGCTCTTCGTGCATTACGATTAGAAGATCTTCGTATTCCTCCAGCATACGTAAAAACATTCCAAGGACCTCCTCACGGGATTCAAGTTGAACGTGATAAATTAAACAAATATGGTCGTTCTCTTTTAGGTTGTACTATTAAACCAAAATTAGGTCTTTCTGCAAAGAATTACGGTCGTGCTGTTTATGAATGTTTACGTGGTGGTTTAGACTTTACTAAAGATGATGAAAACGTAAATTCTCAACCTTTTATGCGTTGGAGAGACCGCTTTGCATTTGTTGCAGAAGCAATTTACAAATCTCAAGCAGAAACAGGGGAGATTAAAGGGCACTATCTAAACGCAACTGCTGGGAATGTTGACGAAATGATAAAACGTGCTGAATGTGCAAGAGATTTTGGTATGCCTATTGTTATGCATGACTACTTAACTGGTGGTTTCACTGCAAATACAACTTTAGCGCATTATTGTCGTTATAATGGTTTATTACTACACATTCACCGAGCTATGCACGCTGTTATTGACCGTCAACGTAATCATGGTATTCATTTCCGTGTATTAGCTAAAACCCTTCGTATGTCAGGTGGTGACCACCTTCACTCTGGTACTGTTGTAGGTAAGTTAGAAGGTGAGCGTGAAGTAACCTTAGGTTTCGTTGATTTAATGCGTGACGATTATATTGAGAAAGATCGTAGCCGTGGTATTTATTTTACTCAAGATTGGGTTTCTCTTCCAGGAACAATGCCAGTAGCATCTGGTGGTATTCATGTATGGCACATGCCAGCATTAGTTGAGATTTTTGGAGACGACGCTTGTCTTCAATTTGGTGGTGGTACACTTGGACACCCTTGGGGTAATGCGCCTGGTGCTGCTGCAAACCGTGTTGCTTTAGAAGCTTGTGTTCAAGCACGTAATGAAGGTCGTGACCTTGCTCGTGAAGGTGGTGATGTTATTCGTGCAGCTTGTAGATGGAGTCCTGAATTAGCGTCTGCTTGTGAGGTTTGGAAAGAAATTAAATTTGAATTTGATACTATTGATAAATTATAATTTCTTGTTTTTCAAATTATAATAATCCCCTTACCCCGAAAGCTGTTTCCCCGAAAAGACTTTACCCCGAAAAGATACTACACCGAAGGGATACTACCCCGAAGGGGGTATCCCTTCCGGATACTACCCCGAAGGGATACTACCCCGAAGGGGTAGTATCCGGAAGGGATACCCCCTTCGGGGTAGTATCCCTTCGGGGTAGTATCTTTTCGGGGTACGGGGAGAAAAGGATTCGTATCCCTTAGGAGACTTTTCTCGTATCCCGAAAAGAAAGTAGACTTTCTTCGTATCCCGAAAAGAAAGTAGACTTTTCTCCGGATACTACCCCGGAGTGGTACGGGTAGTATCTTTTCGGGGTACGGGGAGAAAAGGATTCGTATCCCTTAGGAGACTTTTTTCGTGTCCCGAAAAGAAAGTAGACTTTCTTCGTATCCCGTATCTTTTCGGGATACGTACGGGGAGAAAAGGATTCGTATCCCTTAGGAGACTTTCTTCGTATCCCGTATCTTTTCGGGATACATACGGGGAGACTTTCTTCGTATCCCGTATCTTTTCGGGATACGTACGGGGAGAAGCTTTTACCAAAGCTTTTATCGAAGCTTTTACCGAAAAGGATTCTTTTACGATGAGATGAGAGAATTTTTTCGTATCCCGTGTCTTTTCGGGAAAGTAGATTTTTTTCGTATCCGGTATCTTTTCGGGAAAGTAGACTTTTTTCGTATTCCGTATCTTTTCGGGACACGATAAAAGTCTACCGAAGCTTTTACTGAAAAGGGATTTCGTATCCCTTTTTACAATGAGATAAAAGTGAGACTTTTTTCCGGGTAAAGTCTAGTACGAAGGGATACGAAGAGCTTCGGTAAGGGATACGGGTTATCTTTTCGGGGTAAAGTGTTTTCGGGGTAATCCCTTTCCGTATACTACCCCTTTTTTTTTGTTTAGACCCGAAAACCCGAATCTTTTCGTATCCTAAAAGGATTACAATATCATTGTAAAAAGGGAGAAAGAGGTTTGTACGCCTTTTTTACCTTCACCAAATAAGCGAGACGAAAAGGGATTTTCTCCCCATATAGAGTACCCCAAAGCTTTTACCGGATACTACCCTTTTTAGAAAAAGAAAAAAAGGGTCTTCTCTTTTCGTATCCTAAAAGGATTACAATATCATTGTAAAAAGGGAGACGTACGTCTTTTTTTTATGATAAGCACAAAAAAAGTTTTATATATTTACATACTTTTTTTAAAAAAATTATTATAAGAAAAGCCCTTTTAAAACTTGCACATATTATAAATCTAGGCTTACCTATTTTTGTCACCCTTTTTATTTCTTTTGTAATCTCTCTTGTGATAAGAGAGGAATTAATACAAAAAACAATCACAACGAGTGGCGGGATAAATGAAAGTGATGTCGTTACCCAAGTAAGATGAAAAGAGAAAGAGAATTCTTTTTTATAAAAAAAGAATACATTCACGTTTTCTCGAGAGAAGGTGGTTTGTTGGTTCTTGTGTGCAATTTAGCATTGACTGCAGCTTTCTACCGGGTATAATCCTGGGTTTTTTAATAGAAACCTTACTAAAAAGCCTAGGTTGTTTGTTAAAGGGGGGGGAAATAGATTTATTGTACATCCTTTTACCATAAAAGATAGGGAAAGTAGGGCCGGATACTACCCCGTATCTTTTCGGGGTAGTATCCGGTAAAAGATTCGGGGTAGTATCCGGAATCCTTTACGGTAAAAGCTTCGGGAAGTCTAGTACGTATCCCTTGGGATACGAAGAGCTTCTCGTATCTTTTCGGGATACGAAGAGCTTCTCGTATCTTTTCGGGATACGAAGAGCTTCTCGTATCTTTTCGGGATACGAATCCTTTTCTCCCCGTACCCCTATACCCCTTCGGGGTACGGGGTACCGGATACTACCCCTATACCCCTATACCCCTCCGGGGTATAGGGGTATAGGGGTAAAGTCTAGTACCCCGTACCCCGAAGGGGTATAGGGGTAGTATCCGGTACCCCGTACCCCGAAGGGGTATAGGGGTATAGGGGTAGTATCCGGTAAAAAATTCGGGGGGTGTCCGGAAAAGCTTCTCCCCTTCGGGGTAGTATCTTTTCGGGGTAGTATCCCCTTTCTTTTTTACCCCCCGAAAAGATACGAGGTAAGGTCTAGTACCCCTTCGGGGTAGTATCCGGTACCCCGTACCCCGAAGGGGTATAGGGGTATAGGGGTAGTATTTTTTACGAAGGGATACGAGAAGCTTCTCGAAGGGATACGAATCCTTTTCGGTAAAAGCTTCGGAAAGTCTAGTACCCCGAAAAGATACTACCCCGTATCTTTTCGGGGTAGTATCCAGAATCCTTTTCTCCCCGTAAGGGGTAAAGTCTAGTACCCCGAAGGGATACTACCCCGAAGGGGTACCGGATACTACCCCGAAGGGGTACCGGATACGGTAAGGGGTAAAGTCTTTTCGGGGTATACGGGTAAAGTCTAGTACCCCGAAAAGATACGGGGTAGTATCTTTTCGGGGTAGTATCCGGTAAAAGGTTCGGGGTAGTATCCGAAAAAAGATTCGGGGTAGTATCCCCGAAAAGGTTCGGGGTAGAGGGGTAGAGGGGTATAGGGAGTAATCCCTTTCCGGATACTACCCTTTTTAGAAAAATAAAAAAAGGGTCTTGTCTTTTCGTACCCTAATCTTTTACAATCTCGCTGTAAAAAGGGATACGAGAGGGATTCGTACGTCTTTTTCTCTTTTCCCGAAAGTAGGTAAAATAGGGATACAACAAAGCTTTTTTTAAAAGAAAGGCTTGCTAAAGGGCTGACCACGTATGCTTAGAAAATGGCGAACTATCTCTTAAAATCTTGAGAAAGAAGAGAATTAAAAGAAGTCTCGTGCGAAACACTTTGCGCCTCTTTTTACAATGATAGAAGAGTTTGGCGTGCTTTGCACTCTTTTTCGCACGCGAAACTCTTTTTTTTTTTTGATTGAAATATTCTCTGCGCCTCTTTGCTTTGCGTATTTTTTCAAAAAGTTTAAATCCCCGTATCCCTTCTTTGCTTATTTGTTTTTTTAAAGGTTATTAAAAAACAAAAAAACAAAAAAACACAAAAAGGGGTACAAAGAGAGACGAAAAGAAAAAACATCGCAGAAACCATCGCGGGAGAAACGGGAAAATCATCGCGTTAACCAAACAAACCATTGTTAATAGCTTTGCGTATAGCAGCACGCACAGCTTCGCTCGAACCATTTCGCAAATGATCTTCTACCTTGTCCAACTTTGAAAATTCACCAAAAGGAAAGGTTTTGTTTTCTATTTGACTTGTTCGGATTTTGTTTCCTTTCAAAGGTGAACGTTTATAAGGTGCATTTTTATAAAGACTAATAATTTCAAACAAAGCTCCTTTGAAAGCATTACGTGGAATAATATGATTAATTAAACCGTGGAATAACAAATATTCAGCAGTTTGGAAGTCGACAGGTAATGTGACCTCTTGTAATGTTTCTTCAATAACTCGTCTTCCCGCAAAGCCAATTAATGCTTTCGGCTCTGCTAAAACCAAATCTGCTGACATTGCAAAACTTGCCGTTACACCACCAGTTGTTGGAGATGTTAATATTGATATATATATTCTAGTCCCAGAAGATTGATATTTATGCAAAGCAGCAGATATCTTAGCCATTTGCATTAAACTATAAATACCTTCTTGCATTCTTGCACCACCAGAAGCACAAACTACAAGAAGAGTTAACCCTTTTTTAGTGGCATACTCAATAAGGCGGGTTAATTTCTCACCAACTACAGAACCCATGCTTCCTCCCATAAAGGTAAAGTCCATTACCGCAAAAGCTACCGGTATTTCGTGCAGCATGCCAGTACCTGTTTGAATAGCATCCTGAAAACCTGTTCTCTTTTGGGCTTCTTCTAATCTTTCAAAATAATCTCTCTCGTCTTGAAATTCTATTGGGTCACATGGAGAGAAATCTTCATCTATAGGTCGCCAACTACCATAATCCAAGAATTGCTCGATTCGTTCTTTAGTGTTCATGTGAAGATTAAAACCACAACCAGCACAAACTCGGTAATTTTCTATCAAATGTTTAATATAAAGAATTATGCCACAGCCATCACACCTTGTCCATAAACCATGACCCCCATCAACGGTAGGGTAGTTAAGCTTTTTAGCGTTACTAATTGTTAGTTTGCGTTGATGTTTTGTCCAATTTCTTATAAACATAAAATCTTTTCTCCAGATTTGGTTTGATTACTTTTTTTACAAGGGTTACTCTTTACTTGATGACCTTACTACTCTTTTTGGCAAAGAACTGCTTGTTTAATTTCTTTTTATTTTCTTTTTATTTTGAAGGGATACTCGGTTTACGCCTTTTTTTTTGTAAAAAAATGTCTTTTTGAAGGGAGTATCCCTTCAAAGATCTTTTTCTGGGTTGTATGGGTTCAAACCCAGCTCTTTTGGTTGTGCTAATGCAGTACCCTGTACCCCCGAAAAGACCCGACCCGATACCCCCGTATCTTTTCGGAATACTACCCCGAATCTTTTACCGGATACTACCCCGTATCTTTTGTATATTTTCGGGGTAGTATCCCGAAAATATACGGGGGGTCTCGGGTTTACAATGAGATTAGAGAATCTTTTCGTATTCTTTCTTCTCATTGTAAAAAGGGAGACGTACGCCTTTTTATCTTTTCACCGAATCTTTTACCGAAGCTTGTACCCCGAAAAGACTTTACCCCTATACCCCTATACCCCGGAGGGGAGAAGCTTCTCGTATCCCTTCGTACCGGGAGACTTTTCTCGTATCCCTTCGTACTAGACTTTACCCCGAAAAGATACTACCCCGTATCTTTTCGGGGTACTAGACTTTACCCCTATACGAAGGGATACGAGAAAAGTCTCCCGGAATCCTTTTCTCCCCGTACCCCTATACCCCGAAGGGGTACCGGATACTACCCCGAAGGGGTACCGGGTATAGGGGTACGGGGAGAAGCTCTTCGTATCCCTTCGTACTAGACTTTACCCCGAAAAGATACTACCCCGTATCTTTTCGGGGTACCGGATACTACCCCGAAAAGATACTACCCCGAAGGGATACTACCCCGTATCTTTTCGGGGTACCGGATACTACCCCGTATCTTTTCGGGGTATAGGGGTACGGGGAGAAAAGGATTCCGGGAGAAGCTCTTCGTATCCCTTCGTACTAGACTTTACCCCGAAAAGATACTACCCCGTATCTTTTCGGGGTACCGGATACTACCCCTATACGAAGGGATACGAGAAGCTTTTCGTATCCCGAAAAGATACGAGAAGCTCTTCGTATCCCGAAAAGATACGAGAAGCTCTTCGTATCCCGAAAAGAAACGAGAAGCTCTTCGTATCCCTTAGGAGTAAAGGATTCCGGATACTACCCCGAAAAGATAACCCGAAGCTTTTACCGAAGCTTCTCGTATCCCGAAAAGATACGAGACTTTTCTCGTATCCCTTCGTAAAGGATACCCCCCTTTTTTGGCCCTAAAAAGGGGAGAATCTCTCTCCCCTTTTTAGGGCCAAAAAGGGGTAGTAGAAATAAATTAGACCCGAAAAACAAGCTTGTTTAAGAAGGGACAAAACCACTAAGAAACACATTGCCCAAACAAAAGCCACCTGACAAGATAACCAAAACCCACCGATGAGTTCTTATTGATCTACAGGGGGTTTTAGCTTACCTGGTCCTGGATCCTCCTTTTGTAGGAAGTACAATTTTGAGTACTTCCTACAAAAGGCAACAGGAGAAGCTTCGTATTTAAAGGTAAACCCTGCGTTTGAAGGGATACAACGAGGTTTAAAATCGTAAAGGTTTACAAACTAGTATAATAAATTCCACCACTTTACGCCCAAGTACTATCTTGGTTGAGCAAGTACTATCTTGGTTGAGTGAGCCATGGATATCGAGAAACACATGGACAGGTTTTAGGGATTTCAAGAGTGTATGGATCGGCTCTAGGGTTTTAAAGACACTTAAGAATCTTGGCATAGATCTTATATATTTGAGTTTATATATTTGAGTTTATTTATTTATTTCTAGACATTAAAACCGCCTTTTCTATTACAATTGCACCTCGTATCCGGTAAAAGATACCGGGTAAAACCTAGTACGAAGGGATACGAAGAGCTTCTCGTATCTTTTCGGGATACGAATCCTTTTCGGTAAAAGCTTCGGGTTATCTTTTCGGGGTAAAGTCTAGTACCCCGAAAAGATACGGGGTAGTATCTTTTCGGGGTAGTCTCCGGTACCCCGAAAAGATACGGGGTAGTATCTTTTCGGGGTAGTATCCGGGAAAAGATTCGGGAGAGTATCCCGAAAAGATACGGGGTAGTATCCGGGAAAAGATTCGGGAGAGTATCCGGGAACAGATTCGGGAGAGTATCCGGGAAAAGATTCGGGAGAGTATCCCTTTGGGGTAAAAGGTAAGCACGATACGCGCATTGTATTGTACAAAGCAAATTGCTGCGCAAGCGGTATCTTTTAGCGAAAAAATACGCCTTGTGCTTCTTTTTTTTTAAGGTTGTTAAACCCTCCCCTAGTTCTTTTAAAGGTTATGAAACAAACGAAGTTTGAACCCAGTACTTTTCCGCGGTAAGCACGACAAAAGCTTTGCTTCGCACGAGACGTGCATCTTTTTTTTTTTTAAACAACCATAAAGACAAAACAACTACCGAACCAAAAAATAAAAATAAAAAAAGGGTAAAAAGGGCCAATAACAAATAGTTTTTAAAAGCTATAAAGAACTAGTTACACGATCACCACGACGATATTGCAAATATGCGGTTACAAAAAGCCCCGCTAATGTGACAGGAATTAAACCTAAAACAATTCCAGATAAGAGTGGTTCAACCATATTTAAAAAAGTAAATCAAACGAAAGATCTAAACACCGCTTTTTTAAAATCATCATGGGTACGCAAAAAAAGAAACGTACCTTAGTTTGTGATTATTGCGATTTTAGAAGATAATGTCAAACTTTGATTTGTCTATAAAAAATGCCAATTTTTCAGAACCAAAAAGGGGTACGAGGTGGTTGTACTCTTTTTTGTGCATCTTTGGTACGCAAGAATTGTTTTTTTGGTACGAAAGATAATTCCTGTACCCCAAAAAAGATAATTCCTGTACCCTGAAAAGACCTTCCCCTTACCCCGTATCTTTTCGGGATACTATCCCGAATCTTTTCCCGGATACTACCCCGTATCTTTTCGGGATACTACCCCGAATCTTTTCCCGGATACTACCCCGTATCTTTTCGGGATACTACCCCGAAAAGACTTTACCCCTATACCCCGGAGGGGTACCGGGAGAAGCTTCTCGTATCCCTTCGTACTAGACTTTACCCCTATACCCCGAAGGGGTACTAGACTTTCCGAAGCTTTTACCGTAAAGGATTCCGGATACTACCCCGTATCTTTTCGGGATACTACCCCAAATCTTTTCCCGGATACTACCCCGAAAAGATAACCCGAAGCTTGTACCCCTATACCCCTATACCCCTTACCGAAGCTTTTCGGGGTACCGGATACTACCCCGTATCTTTTCGGG
>BDIU01000026.1:0-15232 GCA_002118135.1 Trebouxia sp. TZW2008 | reverse complement strand
TCCGGGTACTGGATACTACCCCGAATCTTTTACCGGATACTACCCCTATACCCCTTCGGGGTACGGGGTACTAGACTTTACCCCGAAAAGATAACCCGAAGCTTGTACCCCTATACGAAGGGATACGAGAAAAGTCTCGTATCCCTTCGTATAGGGGTAGTATCCGGTACCCGGAAGAGCTTCTCCCGGTACCCAGAAGAGCTTCTCCCCGTACCCCGAAGGGGTATAGGGGTAGTATCCGGTACCCCTTCGGGGTATAGGGGTACGGGGAGAAAAGGATTCGTATCTCTTCGAGACTTTTATCGTATCCCGAAAAGAAAGCAAACTTTCTTCGTATCCCGAAAAGAAAGTAGACTTTCTTCGTATCCCGAAAAGATACGAGAAGCTTCTCCGGGTACTGGATACTACCCCGAAAAGATAAACCGAAGCTTTTACCGTAAAAGATTCCGGATACTACCCCAAACCTTTTCCCGGATACTACCCCAAACCTTTTCCCGGATACTACCCCGTATCCTTTCGGGGGGTAAAAAGGATTCCGGGAGACTTTTTCCCGGGTACTGAATACTACCCCGTCTCTTTTCGGGGGGTAAATCCTTTAGGAGACTTCTTTCGTCTCCCGAAAAGAAGGTAGACTTTTTTCGTCTCCCCGTACCCCGAAGGGATACTACCCCTATACCCCTTCGGGTTATCTTTTCGGGGTACCGGATACTACCCCTATACCCCGAAAAGATAAGCCGAAGCTTTTACCGTAAAAGATTCCGGATACTACACCGAATCTTTTACCGGATACTACCCCTATACCCCGAAGGGGTACCGGATACGGTAAGGGGTAAAGTTTTTTCGGGGTATAGGGGTAAAGTCTAGTACCCAGAAGGGATACGGTAAGGGGTAGTATCCAGTACCCCGAAAAGCTTCTCCCCGAAGGGGTATAGGGGTATAGGGGTAAAGTCTTTTCGGGGTACAAGCTTCGGTAAAAGCTTCGGAAAGTCTTTTTGGGGTAGTATCCGGAAGGGATTTACGGTAAAAGATACTACCCCGAATCTTTTACCGGATACGGTAAGGGGTAGTATCCGGGAAAAGATTCGGGGTAGTATCTTTTCGGGGTAGTATCCGGGAAAAGGTTCGGGGTAGTATCCGGTAAAAGATTCGGGGTATAGGGGTACAAGCTTCCGGTTATCTTTTCGGGGTAGTATCCGGAATCCTTTACGGTAAAAGCTTCGGCTTATCTTTTCGGGGTAAAGTCTAGTACGAAGGGATACGAGAAAAGTCTCCCGGTACCCGGAAGAGCTTCTCCCGGTACCCCTCCGGGGTATAGGGGTATAGGGGTATAGGGGTATAGGGGTATAGGGGTAAAGTCTAGTACGAAGGGATACGAGAAAAGTCTCCCGGTACCCCTCCGGGGTATAGGGGTATAGGGGTATAAGGGTAGTATCCGGTAAAAGATTCGGGGTAGTATCCGGGAAAAGATTCGGAGTAGTATCCGGAATCCTTTTCTCCCCGTACGAAGGGATACGAAGAGCTTCTCGAAGGGATACGAAAAGCTTCTCGAAGGGATACGAAGAGCTTCTCCCGGAAAAGCTTCTCGAAGGGATACGAGAAAAGTCTCCCGGTACCCGGAAGAGCTTCTCCCGGTACCCCTCCGGGGTATAGGGGTATAGGGGTAAAGTCTTTTCGGGGTAGTATCCGGTACCCGGAAGAGCTTCTCCCGGTACCCCTCCGGGGTATAGGGGTATAGGGGTATAGGGGTAGTATCCGGTACCCCGAAAAGCTTCGGTAAGGGGTAGTATCCGGTACCCCTTCGGGGTAGTATCTTTTCGGGGTAATATCCGGTACCCCGAAAAGCTTCGGTAAGGGGTAGTATCCGGTACCCCTTCGGGGTAGTATCTTTTCGGGGTAGTATCCGGTACCCCGAAAAGCTTCGGGTTATCTTTTCGGGGTATAGAGGTAGTATCCGGTACCCCTTCGGGGTAGTATCCCTTCGGGGTATAGGGGGGTAAAAAGGATTCCGGAAGACCTTTTTCGGGGAAAAGGTTTTCCGGTAAGAAGTAAGCACAAATGGTTATTTTTTATTTTCTTTTTTTTGGTTTCTAAAAAAAAGAAAATAAAAAATAACCAAAACAGAAAACAAATCTTTTTTCGAAAAAAACCCGACCCGATAAAAAGGTAAGCGGAGCAAATCTTTTTAAAAAATCTTTTTAAAAAATCTTTTTTCGAGAAGATAAAAAGATATGCGATAAAAATCTTTTTATAAATAAAACAAACACAAGATTGAGAAAACTCTAAACAGATTGTCGTCGAGTAGAAACATCTCCTAATTTTTGGAATGCACCAAATTCAACTTCGTCATCAAGGTCTTGGTTAATACCTGCAAAAACATCTCGAAAAATTGTTCTAGCACCATGCCAAATATGACCAAAAAAGAAAAGTAAAGCAAAGCTTAAATGACCAAATGTAAACCAACCTCTTGGACTACTTCTAAAAACACCATCAGATTGCAAAGAAGCACGATCAAATTCAAAAACTTCACCTAGTTGAGCACGTCGTGCGTATTTTTTTACTGTAGCAGGATCGTTAAAAGTTACTCCATCTAATTCACCACCATAAAATGATACAGAAACACCAACTTGCTCTACACTATATTTAGATTCAGCTCGACGGAAAGGCACATCTGCTCTTACAACACCATCTTTGTCTACCAAAAGAACAGGAAAAGTTTCAAAAAAAGTAGGCATTCTACGAACAAAAAGTTCATTACCTTCTTTATCTTTAAAGATTGAATGCCCTAACCAACCAACAGCTATACCGTCACCACTATTCATAGCACCGGCACGGAAAAGGCCACCTTTTGCCGGGTTATTTCCAATATAATCATAAAACGCTAACTTTTCAGGGATTTGGGACCAAGCTTTAGAGAGAGTTTTACCTTCTGATAAACTTGTTTGTACTCGTTTTTCAATCTCTTGTTGAAAGAAACCTAAATCCCATTGATAACGAGTTGGTCCGTAAAGTTCAATAGGAGTAGTAGCAGAACCATACCACATAGTTCCAGCTACAACAAAAGCGGCCCAAAAAACTGCTGCAATACTACTTGACAAAACAGTTTCAATGTTACCCATTCGTACTGCATTGTAAAGACGTTGAGAGGGTCGAACACATAAATGGAATAAACCTGCTAAAACACCTAAAATACCAGCAGCAATGTGATGGGACGCAACACCGCCTGGATTAAAAGGGTGAAAGTAGGAAGCCACAACCTAGGAAGAGAAAAAGGCTGCAACAACCCCTTGCCCAAACCGTACGTGCACCTTTCAATGCATACGGCTTTCCCACTAATGAGTTAACGTTGAGTTGTTTCGGGGTGTACAAACTCCCGAAGATGAATGGGATCGTATTTACCCGAGTGGGTAGAATCGTGACACTCAATACAAGTAGAAAGTTGTTTTCGGCTTAGAAGGGCCATGAAAAGCTTAGTGAAACCAGACTTAGCATCTTTTACACGTCTAATTAAAGGAGACCAAAAGAAGAGCATATACAACAAACCTTTTCTCTTATTGTAAATCTTTCTCATTGTAAACCTTTCTCATTGTAAAAAGGGTGATTTTGTTGTCTATCTCTCTATATTAGGAAATGGAGGTGCGATATGGGTCATCGAATCACCGATTTGCCACTTACGACTTTCCTCCTTTTTACAATGAGATATTACAATGAGATAAAAGGGGGTGTCCCGTATCCCTTGTATCCCTTGTACCCCTTGTATTTCTTGCTGGTACAACATAACCCGCAAGGGATACGGGATACAAGGGATACACCGTGAGGGCCGCCATTAACGGTTAAGTCCTTCCCGTGCTTAGAAAACACCTTATTAAGTGAGCACCTATGCTTTGACGCAAGTGTCAGAGCGCATGAAAACTTTAAAATGTACCAAATCCTCTGTAAGAAGCGGCGTTTATGTACACCGGAATAGAATTCAAAGACCTTTCTAATGGTGTAATTAAAGTTTTGCACAATTTGGTTGTCCTCCTGAGTTGTCCAGGCTTTCTTCTCAGTTGGAAAACCCTTGGTATCACAAAACCCTTTCGCCGCTAAGCGCTGGACCATCCTTTTTACGGGGGCTTGAATACTGACAAGTCGGCCTGTTACCCTTTTAAGGTAGCGAGCCTTGCCTTTCGGCCTGGCGTAGGCATACTTGACGGAGGTATCTATCAAGATCTTGTGACCCAAAAAGAATGCAAAATCTTTTCGAAGGTCCGTTATTTTGGTCTTCTCCGCATTAAGAGTTAAGGACAAAGTAGATAAAAAAAGACTTATTTCTTCTTTTAGTGCGTTTGCATAACCCAAGGGTCCAGCAATACCGACGATGAAATCGTCAGCGTATCGGGTATAAACCACGCGATTTGGAGGATCGCAGTACATACGAACCCCTAAGCTTTTCACTTTAAGGGTTTTGAGCTCTTTTAAGAGACGGCTTCTTTCTTCGCTCTTTTTGGTTTTTTTATCCAGCTTAGGCAGACGAGATCTTATCAACCGCATTCTATTGTCTATCTCTTTATATACAGGGGTGCGTATCTTGTTGTTTCTGACTGGTGCATTCAAACTCTTCTTCTCCATAAACAAGTCCAGTTCATGTAGATATATGTTTGCTAGAATAGGCGAGAGTATCGAACCCTGAGTACCCCCAACGCCCGGTTTTACCAAAGGCGTAAATCTTTCTAGATACCCTGCTCTAAGCATCTTCCAGATCAGACGGATGAACCTATCGTCCTTGATACGCTTTTCCAGCAACGTCACCAGCGTGCGATGGTTAACGTTGTCGTACATACCTTTAATATCACCTTCGATGGCAAAAGTCATGGTGTCATACTTTTGGTTTAAGGATTTCAGGGCGTTGTGAGCGCCCGAGCCGGCCCTAAACCCGAATGAGGTGCTTGAGAAGACGGGCTCGTAAATAGCCTCTAGAACAAGCAGCATAGCTGCTTGTACTATTTTCTCTTCAGGACCCCCTTTCCCTCCTTTTATCTCATTGTAAAAAGGGCGCTTTCCAATCTTCCCGGGTTTTGGGACATAGGAAAAAGGAGCTGGAGAAGGTTGCCAAGATTCATTTCTCAACATACTCCTTAACTTGTTCAGCCGTAAAAGGCTGAAAGAATCAAGAGACCCCTCTCCTACTCCTAAAGAAAAACGGGTTGTAGCGCCTTTGTTACTTTTTATCTTTTCATACCCTGCTAGCAAGGCCCCCTCTTTTAACATCAACTTGTAAAGGTCAATGTTGACGAAGTCCTCCTTCCTACTGTTTAACTCCCGCAAACTCTTCAATCTATTTAAAAAAGTGCTGTTTATCATATCCATGACGACTTTGTCCATAAATTAAATATAGTCTATCTTCTGCCCCACGATAAAACACATGGTTTAAGACTCCTCTGTCACCGTCGGAAAAGAGAGCTCCCGAGGCCCTGGGTTTTTATCCCAGATTAGCCTTTACAGGCCATAGACAGCTTGGTAAATTCACCAACGTTAAGTTTTGTTTGAAGGACACCTCCTTCAAGGCTAAGGCTACAGGTGGACCTAGGTTTCTTAAGGCTTGAAAGCCTGTTACCGTATTTACTAGCGATTTCTCGTTCTTTGACCCTAAACGAATACGTAAATAACCAGACTTGTACACAATTTACCGATCTCTGACCCCCGATGGAAAGGGCGGGCCCATTAGTCTCTACTAACCAAGGTTTTTATGCGTCTACCAACGCAGGCTTCGTGAGAGCCACCCATGGCGTAGTCAACACACTCCCGAAGGAATACGTGCTTCACCATACCTTTCTAAGCTAGCAATGATTTCAGGCATTGTGAGACCTACACACCATCACATTCCCGGCATGCTATTGTCCCCCTAGGGTTTCCCTCTCGGGGTAAGCCGGCACTTTAACCTCGTATACGCCGACGAGGGCTGCCGCCACGCAGCATTTAACGTTACCTATTTACCCGCACATCAAAACCATCAGCTCCCCATGAAGGTGCAACTGGTTGAACACTACCAGTAATCCCATAAGGATCAGATACCCACATTCCTGGGCCAAACAAACCAGTAATATGAAAAGCTCCAAACCCAAAACACGCTAATCCAGAAAGAAAAAGATGAATACCAAATATTTTTGGTAAATCTAAAGCTGGTTTTCCTGTTCTAGGATCGCGGAAAAGCTCTAAATCCCAAAAAACCCAATGCCAAATAGATGCAAAAAACAATGCACCAGATAACAAAATATGTGCTGTAGCTACACCTTCATAACTCCAAATGCCTGGGTTCGATCTTGTTTCACCACTAAGTGTCCAACCACCCCAAGATTGGGTAATCCCTAAACGAGTCATGAAAGGAAGAACAAACATCCCTTGTCGCCACATAGGGTTTAAAATAGGATCAGATGGGTCAAAACGATTAAGTTCAAAAAAAGCCATTGCGCCTGCCCAACCAGAAACAAGACTTGTGTGCATTAAGTGTACAGCAATTAATCGACCAGGATCATTTAATACTACTGTGTGAACACGATACCAAGGTAGTCCCATATATTTGTTTTTTTTGAGGAAGAGAAGAGAAATCTTTTAACTTTCTTTCTTTTTATTAGACTTATTTACAATAATATCAGAAAAAAGAAAACATTTTTAGACTCTTTGTCCAAAAAAGCCTACCCCGTTTTTTACTTATTGATTGAAAGAACAACAAGCGTATTGTTGTTCTTTTTCAAAGGTTTTGGTTGTGCAAATGCAGCACCTTAGAAAAGACAAAAAGAGGAAAAAAGTACCCCGAAAAACCTTTCCCCAAAAAGAGAAAAGGGCTTCCCCCTATACCCCCATACCCCTTCGGGGTACGGGGAGACTTTTCTCGTATCCCTTCGTACTAGACTTTACCCCTTACCGTATCCGGTACCCCGAAAAGATAACCCGAAGCTTTTCGGGGTACCGGATACTACCCCGAAAAGATAACCCGAAGCTTTTCGGGGTACTAGACTTTACCCCTATACCCCTATACCCCTATACCCCTTCGGGGTACGGGGAGACTTTTCTCGTATCCCTTCGTACTAGACTTTACCCCTTACCGTATCCGGTACCCCGAAAAGCTTCGGGTTATCTTTTCGGGGTATAGGGGTAGTATCCGGTACCCCTTCGGGGTAGTATCCGGGAAAAGATTCGGGGTAGTATCCGGTACCCCTTCGGGGTATAGGGGTACTAGACTTTACCCCTATACCCCGAAGGGGTACCGGATACTACCCCGAATCTTTTCCCGGATACTACCCCGAAAAGATAACCCGAAGCTTTTACCGAATCCCTTCCGAGAGAAGCTCTTCGTATCCCTTCGAGACTTTTCTCGTATCCCTTCGAGACTTTTCTCGTATTTTTTCGTAAGGGGAGTAAAGGATTCCGGATACTACCCCTATACCCCTATACCCCGAAGGGGTACTAGACTTTACCCCTTACCGTATCCGGTACCCCTTCGGGGTAGTATCCGGTACCCCTTCGGGGTAGTATCCCTTCGGGGTACTAGACTTTACCCCTATACCCCTATACCCCGAAGGGGTACTAGACTTTACCCCTTACCGTATCCGGTACCCCTTCGGGGTAGTATCCGGGAAAAGATTCGGGGTAGTATCCCTTCGGGGTACTAGACTTTACCCCGAAAAAATACTACCCCGAATCTTTTCCCGGATACTACCCCGAAAAGATAAACCGAAGCTTGTACCCCTATACCCCTATACCCCTCCGGGGTACGGGGTACCGGATACTACCCCGAATCTTTTCCCGGATACTACCCCGAATCTTTTCCCGGATACTACCCCGAAAAGATAACCCGTATCCCTTACCGTATCCCTTACCGAAAAGGGTTCGTATCCCGAAAAGATACGAGAAGCTCTTTGTATCCCGAAAAGATACGAGAAGCTCTTCGTATCCCGAAAAGAAAGTAGACTTTTATCGTATCCCTTCGAGACTTTTCTCGTATCCCTTTCCAGGAGTAAAGGATTCCGGATACTACCCCGAAAAAATACTACCCCGAATCTTTTCCCGGATACTACCCCGAAAAGATAACCCGAGGCTCTTACCGAAGCTTCTCGTATCCCTTTCCGGATACTACCCCTCTACCCCTCTACCCCGAATCTTTTACCGGATACTACCCCGAAAAGATAACCCGAAGCTTGTACCCCTATACCCCTATACCCCTCCGGGGTACGGGGTACCGGATACTACCCCGAAGGGGTACCGGATACTACCCCGAATCTTTTCCCGGATACTACCCCTATACCCCGAAGGGGTACCGGATACTACCCCGAAAAGATAACCCGAAGCTTTTCGGGGGGTATCCCTTCCGGATACTACCCCTATACCCCGAAGGGGTACCGGATACTACCCCGAAAAGATAACCCGAAGCTTTTCGGGGGGTATCCCTTCCGGATACTACCCCTATACGAAGGGATACGAGAAGCTTCTCCCGGTACCCCGAAGGGATACTACCCCGAAGGGGTATAGGGGTAAAGTCTTTTCGGGGTAGTATCCGGGAAAAGATTCGGGGTAGTATTTTTTCGGGGTACGGGGAGAAGCTCTTCCGGGTAGTATCCGGTACCCCTTCGGGGTATAGGGAGTCAAGGATTTCGGATACTACCCCGTATCTTTTCGGGATACTACCCCGAAAAGATAACCCGAAGCTTTTCGGGGTAGTATCCGGTACCCCGAAAAGATACTACCCCCTCTACCCCTATACCCCTATACCCCGTATCTTTTCGGGGTACCGGGAGAAGCTCTTCGTATCCCTTCGAGAAGCTTTTCCGGGAGAAGCTCTTCGTATCCCTTCGATACTTTTCTCCGGATACTACCCCGAAAAGATAAGCCGAAGCTTTTACCGTAAAGGATTCCGGATACTACCCCGAAAAGATAACCCGTATCCGGTAAAAGATTCGGGGTATAGGGGAGTAAAGGATTCCGGATACTACCCCGAAAAGATAACCCGAAGCTTGTACCCCGAAAAAACTTTACCCCTATATTTATTCGGGGTACGGGGTACTAGGCTTTACCCCGAAAAGACCTTACCCCTATACCCCCCTATACCCCGAAAAGATAACCCGAAGCTTTTACCGAAAAGGATTCGTATCCCTTAGGAGACTTTCTTCGTATCCCGAAAAGAAAGTAGACTTTCTTCGTATCCCGAAAAGATACGAGAAGCTTTTCGTATCCCTTTCCGGGAGTAAAGGATTCCGGATACTACCCCGAATCTTTTCCCGGATACTACCCTTATACCCGGGAGGGGAGACTTTCTTCGTATCCCGTATCTTTTCGGAATACGTACGGGGAGAAAAGGATCTCGAGAGACTTTCTTCGTCTTCCGAACAAAAAGTCTCTAAGGGAGACGAATAAAGGTTCGAAGGGATACGAGAAGCTTCGGTAAAAGCTTCGGGTTATCTTTTCGGGGTAGTATCCGGTAAAAGATTCGGGGTAGTATCCGGTAAAAGATTCGGGGTAAAGTCTAGTACGAAGGGAGACGAGAAAAGTCTCGAAGGGATACGAGAAGCTTTTCCCGGAAAAGCTTCTCGAAGGGATACGAAGAGCTTCTCGTATCTTTTCGGGATACGAGAAAAGTCTCGAAGGGATACGAGAAAAGTCTCGAAGGGATACGAGAAGCTTCTCCCGGTACCCCGAAAAGATACGGGGTATAGGGGTATAGGGGTAAAGTCTTTTCGGGGGGCGTTTTTTTACCTTTTCCCGGGAGAATCTTCTCAGGTAAGTTGTTTCGTATCCTTTAATCTCATTGTAAACCCAAAAGGGATTCGTACGTTTTTTTATCGGGTTTACGATGAGAGTAGAGAATATTCTCGTCTTTTTATATTTTCACCGAATCTTTTCGGGGAAAGTCTTGTACCCCGAAAAGATTCGGTGAAAATATAAAAAGACATACGAATCCCTTTTGTACCCCTTTTTAAAATGAGATTAAAGGATACGCTATCTCTTCAAATAATTTTAAAAGTTTTGATCTTTTCAGGGGGGGGAGTCTTTTCAGGGATTATTTCTCCAGGGAAAAGCTTTTCAGGGAAACTTTTCCCCGGGGTTCGCCTCTTTATCTTCCCCAGGATTGTCTTTTTGAAAGAGTCTACAGGCCATACTTTAGATTTAAAAATCATCTGGACGTTGTCTAAAGCTCTGGAAAAAGAAGAGCCGACCCTTTTCGGGTCTACTCTTCTTTTTATAATCAAACGACTTTTTTTGTCTTAACTTTTGTTTTTAATAAAGAATAGTTTCGCCGGGTTTTGTCATCATTTGGTTGTAAAGAAATGAACCTGCCCTTAAAACACGAATACGTGTTAAGGTTTTTCTAAAAAGATGCTCGAAAACAGGTTTTAAAAGGATCTTTTAAAACCTGTTTTTTTGTTTTTTGTTTCTTTTGCTCGCCTTTGCGTGCAGTTGAACACAAAGAAAAGATACGAAAGGATACGAAGGGATACGAAGGGATACGAAGGGATACGAAGGGATACAAAGAGATACGAAAAGATACGAAGGGGTACGAAGGGGTACGAAGGGGTACGAAGGGGTACGAAGGGGTACGAAGGGATACGAAGGGATACGAAGGGATACGAAGGGATACGAAAAGTCTTTCTTTTCTAAAGCCGCAACCTCATAATATTTCTTGTAAAAGCTTTCCTTTTTCCCCATCTTTGCCTTGTTTATTGCATCATTGTAAGCCTTGTTTTTTAGCGGCGGTCCAACATGAGCCACAAAAAGCTCAAATCTCTCTTCTTTTTCTAATTCTTTGGATACAATATCTTTCTGCTCTTTATTTATTGTTACACAAGAAGCTAAAACCCTCTCTTTTGCCGTTATCCCGACGGTAAACAAAAGGATTGTTAAAACTTTTCTGATCAACATCTGTCTTTTTCTTAGTCAAACCCTGAAGCTTTCTCTGATGGCGTCCAGAGAAAGGGTCGCAAGAGTAAGAAAGTTGCAGTTGCGGTACTCCCACCGTTCTTTTTCTTTCTCTGTCTTTTTCTTTCTTCTGAGCCACAGAAGAAAGAAAAAGACAGAGAAAGAAAGAGAAAGAAAGAGAAAGAAGAGGGTTTTGCTGCTAACCGCCCTTTCTTTTCACCCAAAGAAAGATAAAACAACCCCGAAAACACCTGATAAAACAAGGCTTGTTTCACTCCTTTTTAGGATCTCCGGTGTTTTAGAACCTAAGGCGCTTAGCGCCTTTCGTGTAAAGATAAGTAAAACAAAGCGGAGGGCACGACGGGTGACCACCCTATTAAAACCAGGGAAACTTGTGTGACGGAAACAGCATAAAGGGGGACAACAGCTTGAGCAACCACTGGATAGAGATTGGGGATCTCTCTATGCAGTTTGACAAGAAGAAGGGTAACTGTGCGTACGTACGGCACAATTGTGAAGGCACTCGTCAAATTTACGACATTATTAATGGCGCTGACAACCTGGCTGTTGTAATGCTTAAAACCTTGTAATGCTTAAAACCTGAAGAAACAAGAAGCAAATAGACCTCTTTTTCAAAAGGTTCCATCTCGTCATAACGAGGAAAGGCTCGTCATAACGAGGAAAGGCTCGTCATAACGAGGAAAGGCTCGTCATAACGAGGAAAAAGGCTCGTCATAACGAAGAAAGGCTCGTCATAACGAGGAAAAGCTCGTCATAACGAGGAAGGGCTCTTTTCGCGCAGGTTTCTAAGAGATTTGTCGTGTCAAAACAAGAGGTTGGAGCCAAATAAAGGGCCCGTTTGGGCTCTTTGACCCTCTTGGGTGCGTATCCCTTGTATCCCTATACCCCTATACCCCTTACCGTATCCCTTCTGGGTACCGGATAATCCCCCGAATCTTTTACCGGATACTACCCCGAAAAGATACTACCCCTATACCCCTTACCGTATCCCTTCTGGGTACCGGATAATCCCCCGAATCTTTTACCGGATACTACCCCGTATCTTTTCGGGGTACCGGATAATCCCCCGAATCTTTTACCGGATACTACCCCTATACCCCGAAGGGGTACTAGACTTTCCGAAGCTTTTACCGTAAAGGATTCCGGATACTACCCCTTGTATCCCTTAAGAAACCTTTGTTGTTGATGCCACTTTTTAAGGGAACGTATACATGATTCTACTAATTGTGCCCATAAAGCCTTCCTTTTTTATTTTGTTTTTTTTTTACCCTAAATAAAGATATTAAAAGGTAGATTATAACAAAAATGCAGATAACAACAACCACGATATTCGCTTTTATTTAGGGTTTTTCGGCTTGTGGGCCGAGCTGGATTTGAACCAGCGTAGGAATTAACCAACGGATTTACAATCCGTCCCCATTAACCACTCGGGCATCGACCCGGAGAAAACCTTTTTTTTAAAAAAACAAGAAACGGGTTTCTATTAGATACTCCAGAAGAAGATCTTGACAACTTTAATTTGCAACAACAAAAGGGATACAAGGGGTACAAGGGGTACAAGGGGTACAAGGGGTACAAGGTTGTCTTTTCCTGACTTTCTCATTTCTTTTTTAAAGAAAAAAAAACCTTCGTTAACCCTTTGAATCCTTTTTTTTTTAAAGAAAGAAAACCTTTGCAAAGCAATCTTTCCCTTCTTTTTTTTGCGAAAAGAGGAGAATATGCGCGAAACAAAGGAAATATACGCAAAACAACGGCTCGTATCCCTTAAAAAAAAAATACTTTTCGTTTCTTTTTTTAGAAAAAAACCTGTTCTCTTTTTTTTAAATCTTGTTTTTTAAATCTTAACAGAGTTAAAGAAGGCTGCTCTGGAAAATCTTTTTTTACCAACAGCAAGGTATTATAAGAAAAGCTTTTTTAAAGGGATACGAAAAAGTTTTTTTAAAAAAGAAAGGGTACCTTCCTTTTCTTTTAAAAAAGGAAGGTACCCTTTTTATAAAGAAGAAAGGAGACCCTTCCTTAACCCTTTGGGGGGAGAGAATCCTTTTTCTTTATAAACAAATAACAGCCAAAACCTCTACCCTTCTACTGAAGGAGCAACCACTGAAGCTAAGTCAAGTGGGAAGTTGTGAGCGTTACGTTCGTGCATTACCTCCATACCTAGGTTAGCACGGTTGATAATGTCAGCCCATGTGTTAATTACACGACCTTGAGAGTCTACAACTGATTGGTTAAAGTTGAAACCGTTTAGGTTAAATGCCATAGTTGATATACCTAAAGCAGTAAACCAGATCCCTACTACTGGCCATGCAGCTAAGAAGAAGTGTAAAGAACGTGAGTTGTTGAAAGAAGCGTATTGGAAAATCAAACGCCCAAAGTAACCGTGCGCAGCAACAATGTTGTAAGTTTCTTCTTCTTGACCGAATTTGTAACCTTCGTTAGCAGATTGGTTCTCAGTTGTTTCACGGATTAATGATGAAGTTACTAATGAACCATGCATAGCAGAGAAAAGAGAACCACCAAATACACCTGCAACACCTAACATGTGGAAAGGGTGCATTAAGATGTTGTGCTCAGCTTGGAATACAATCATAAAGTTAAAAGTACCTGAGATACCTAAGGGCATACCGTCACTAAAAGACCCTTGACCGATAGGGTAGATAATGAACACAGCAGTAGCAGCTGCAACTGGTGCAGAGTAAGCTACAGCAATCCAAGGGCGCATACCTAAACGGAAAGAAAGCTCCCATTCACGCCCCATGTAGCAACATACACCTAAGAAAAAGTGGCATACAACTAATTGGTAAGGACCACCGTTGTATAACCACTCATCTAAAGAAGCTGCTTCCCAGATTGGGTAGAAGTGTAAACCAATTGCATTTGAAGTAGGAACAACAGCACCAGAGATAATGTTGTTTCCGTACAACAGGGAACCAGACACTGGCTCACGAATACCGTCGATGTCCACAGGAGGAGCTGCTACAAATGCAATAATAAACACAGTTGTTGCAGTTAAAAGAGTAGGGATCATTAAAACACCAAACCAACCAATGTAGATACGGTTTTCAGTTGAAGTTACCCACTCACAAAAGCGTGCCCAAAGTGTTGGGTTGTCATATCTTTCTAAAGTTGCAGTCATATTGAAACATTATGATAAAGAATAGAAAAGAGTGTTACTAAATAAAAACCTCGCCTCTCCCCCTTTTGGAAAAAGAGAAGCTGGGGTGAGCTTTAATAACATTTTACAAAAAGATTTCTTCTTGTTTTTCTGTATTATAACAACCAGGAAAGGTGTTCACAACTTGTTTTATACTCGAGGTTTTTGGCTGTTAAAAAAGCTGTGAGAAGAGGATGAAAAGCTGGTTCTTAAATCTCACACGCCAGAACCAAACCTTTCCTTCTTCTGCCTGCTGGCCCCCCCCCTTCCTTTCAGAAAGAAAAACTTTTCCTTCCTTTTTTTTAAAAAGAAGGGGTACCTTTAAAAAAAGAAAGGGGTACCTTTAAAAAAAGAAAGGGGTACCTTTAAAAGGAGAAAAGGGTTCGTATCCCTTAGGAGACTTTCTTCGTCTCCCTTCGTATGGGGAGAAAAGGATTCGTATCCCTTCGAGAAGCTTGTACCCCGAAAAGATACTACCCCGAAAAGATACTACCCCGAAAAGATACTACCCCGAAAAGATACTACCCCTATACCCCGGAGGGGTACCGGGTACCGGGAGAAGCTCTTCCGGGTACCGGGAGACTTTTCTCGTATCCCTTCGTACTAGACTTTACCCCGAAAAGATACTACCAAGGGATACGAATCCTTTTCTCCCCGTACCCCGAAAAGACTTTACCCCGAAAAGATACTACCCCGAAGGGAAGAAGCTTCTCGTATCCCTTTCCGGATACTACCCCGAAAAGATAAGCCGAAGCTTTTAACGAAGCTTGTACCCCGAAAAGATACTAACCCTAGACCCTTATACCTTTATACCCCTATACCCCTATACCCCGAAGGGGTACTAGACTTTACCCCTTACCGTATCCCTTACCGAAGCTTGTACCCCTAAAAGATACTACCCCTATACGAAGGGATACGAAGAGCTTCTCCCCTTCGGGGTAGTATCCGGTACCCCTTCGGGGTATAGGGGTACGGGGAGACTTTTCTCGTATCCCTTTCCGGATACTACCCCTATACCCCGAAGGGATACTACCCCTATACCCCTTCGGGGTACGGGGAGACTTTTCTCGTATCCCTTCGTACTAGACTTTACCCCTATACCCCGAAGGGGTACCGGATACTACCCCGAAGGGATACTACCCCTATACCCCTTACCGAAGCTTTTCGGGG
>BDIU01000025.1:0-156972 GCA_002118135.1 Trebouxia sp. TZW2008 | reverse complement strand
TGGCACACGATCACTTGCAACGACCTCTAGGAAGGTCGCGGAAGGGTATTGCGAAGGTGAAAGGGCCGTTGCCGAAACCTTAGGAAAGGCATGTCTTTGCGGTTCTGGGGCCTTGGGCGATGAAAGGCACTTAGTGTTTGAATGTGGAGCATTGGCTGGGGTGCGGGCCAAGTAACGTGGTTTGTTTGAGAGCTGCGGTTATGACATGCGCGCTTTTTTTGCGCAACGTGATCATTAGGGGAGAAGACGAGACACAGTGTATATGGTCATTTGGGGGTGTTTCACTATGTCATAGACTGCCTGAATTTCATGGACGTATAGTCATTGCCACAGTGTGGCACATGTGATCAGCCTTGTTGGCTGGCTAAAGCATGTAAAATTATTCTCTCTCTCAGGCACTTGATGGTATGCATTTGAAATAAACAGAGTGAATTGCGCAAAGCTCGGTTTGACCACCAACCTTGTATTGCGGGGCACTCTAGGCACTGGCCAGATGTAGTAGCGAAACCTAACAATTGACACCTTAATTCACAGGTTTGATACTCACAGGTCGGCTCATGCAAAAGGGTTGCTGGACTTTGGGAGAGACCTTCAAGATGTGTCATATGAGATGGGACTAAAACAAGTAGGAATCTTCAGCAGCGGCAGCTGCAGAGAGGGACTTGGATTGCAGTTTAAGAGCAAATGCTATGCTGGCTGCCGACAGACCCTCAAACTTCAGCAGCATCACGCCAATCTGGTACGTGTCACTTTCTGGAGTGTACTGCCCCATGTCATCAAGGGTACCTTTGTCCCAGTCCTTCAGAGAGAAATTGGGGGGAACCTGAACAACAGCTGCTAAGCTTGAGCTTGCGCAATCAATGCATGCATTGGTAAATATTTAAGCTTAAAACATTACCTGCCAAGGGGAGAAATGTGCCATCTCAAGATCTGCCAAGAAAGGTTGGGGGTCCCACAACACATTTGCCAAGCGTACATCGCAATGGCAGATAGGCGTGGGTTTGGCAGCATGCATGTGAGCGCAAGCTCTCAAGCATGCCTTGATGGCCAACTTCATGTCTTGCTCTGAGAATGTGGTGACTAATGTGCGTGGGTAGCCAAGCCTTGTCATCTCCACCTGATGTCACATTTAATTTGGTGTTAATCTTAGCTAAAGAATATACACAAGTAGCTGAATAACATAACATGTCTTGTGCTTCCATGAACTGTTTGTCCAATGTGAACAGGACAATGGCTTTACCCTGAGCTTGTTTGTTGACGTCCCATCAAGAGAACGTTTTCTCACACTAATCTCCTCCACAGAGCTGTGATGCACTAGAGAGTCGCATGATTGCGCACGTGAATGTGCAGCCTGCACAACACATGACAACCTGAGCATGCCATGGCGGTTGATATAGGCATGTAAAGCCGTTTGACTGCCACATGCCTTGCCTAGAAAGAGCCACAAGGTTGCCAATTGGCCCAAACCTGTGGAATGTGAGGGGTGCATGCAATGTGTTGCTCCTCACAGCGGAGCCATGCATAATTCCATGTTTGATGCAACAGCAGGAGTTCTGCAACGCTTAGCACACATTATGATATGCATTGGAAAATACCTTAATGGCCATGAAGCTGTTTCCAAATTCCAGATAGAATGCGCCAGAATTGCTGATGTCCTTGAATGCTGCTGTGCCAGTTAGAGTGATTCTGGTGCCATGTAGACGTTGGATTGGTTGGTAGAGTGGTACACGCTCTGTTAGCCCAGGAGCATGTTTCACAGACAAAGTTAGATACTTCACCACATTCACCAAAACTTGGCACAGCCATATGCGGTCACAAAATTTAGAGACGTTCAGAATTCGGCCTACACGCTCCACCTGCAACACAAGCCAATATCAAAGCTGGCCAAGGTATGATGATTTGCAAAGGACCTTGTATGTGCACGATTGAGCACGCATGTGTAACAGTGCTTGCCAACCCGTGAGCCTGATATGCATGTGATGTATTAGACTCAAGTTGGCATGCAAATTAGGGTCTTTGGCACAAAGCATGATGAATGCAGATGGCAGAAATGTAGGGGCACAGAGCCATAGACATGACATCTTGCATTACTGTTCACACAACAAGGAGAAGAGAATCACAGCGGGCAACATAGGCTCATACCTGGCCACCTGGCATCAGACAGCCAAACTGGATTTGCACACCAGCAGCAGCATACACCGGCAGGTATGGAATCTGTCCGTAGAACAGCGGTGGATATCCTGATCTCAACTTGGTCTCCAAATCTTTCCAGGAGTGTTCTAGACCCTGGTTTCTAAGCACTTTGTCCTCACCAAAGAACATACTGAGACGAAAGGCACTGGCAACGGTGTCCACTCGAGCTGCTCCGTTGCCAGACGCACTCTGCATAGCACAAGTGCAAGCAATACCTGATTGCGTTCCACCAACAGCTTTCTGCTTGCTGAGAAAGGGTGAATGAGCATATATGGAGAGGGCATTGACATGCCGAGATGGTACACAAAGCCCTAGATTTTGTGGTACCAATAGCTGCTTGACGCTACACAAGGTGTACAGTGTGAATGCTGTCTAGTGGATTGGTAGAGGGGTGGGTGAGTCATGCGTGTCATTCACAGACGGAAGCAGCCTGTGAGCAAGCAAGCAAGGTCCAAGCAAGTATGTCAAGAGATCTTTTAGTTGCACAAACGTCAAGGGGCACACAACACTTTGGATTCTCAGCTATGAGCCAAATCTGCACAAGAGATACGCCTTGCAATACCTTTGTTGGGTTTGGAAGGGAATTGTACCTTTGACGCCGTGTATGATACATCCTTCTCTGATGAATTCCATCGAAACAACACACCAATACCATCAGGGTTGGCAGCATCCACTTCTTCTATTACTTTGAGGCAGGTCATGATCCAACGAGTTGTGTCCTGCTCGGTGCTGCCAGCTATGCCTGCAATCAAGACCAATGTACATGGCTGCATCCAAATCCAAACACTGCAACAAATTCACCCTCAACATTCCTTATTGTGCTTGCAACCAAACATTGGTGATGGCTTGCATTGATAAGTAGATCTGCGATGGGCTCATCGGCAATATCAACCTCTCAGCCAGCTGTCAAGATTCACCTAACTGGGTGGACTTACCAAGCATGCTTTCTGACAGTTGTACAGCATCACTGATTGCTGCTCTTATGCGACAATCACCGCACAGGTACAACGCATCTGCCAAGTCAGGATCATGAGCCTTGACAAGCTGGAAAGGACGAGCTGACACAGGTAGTTGACACTGAGCCTTGAACAAGAAGGCTCCAAAGCCTGCGGCGCCGATAGGCTCTTGCTCTAGCGGCATCTTCAGTAGCTGTTGAGCAACCTGCCGATCACTTGTGATGGTATCAGCTACCCCTACTCCTGCAGACCTTGCACAGCAAAGAATATGAGAACATGATAAGGTGCAGCCAGCTGAATCACCAAGCAACAAAGACGGTCTGCCACATCAGCCATAGATGTGTAGTCCCAGGTGATGCACCTGACAGAACGTTTTGCCAAAACACAAATTAAGCACAGGCCTATGTGATGCATCACACTGACCTGGCACGTTGGCTTGCAAAAGAGTGGTTTCCTGCTTGCGTAGCTCATTCTTCTCCTTGCGTAGCTCATTCTTCTCCTTGCGCAGCTCTAGCAAAGTGTCCCGAAGGTAGCAATCTGTAGCTGCTAGACCAGATTGTTGTGCTGCAGTAATCTCCTGTTCCACCTCGTCTATACGTACGGACACCTTGACTATGTCCAGCCGCAAGGCTTCCAGCGGGCTATAGCTTGTCATCCTGCAATGTAAGCAGTAGCGCGCAACTCCAGGAGTCGAATATCGACTTGAAGTAGCTCCTTTGACGAGCTAGAACACCTGCTGGACCGACGAAGGCTGAAGCGATCGCGAAATCAGCTACAGCAGGTGGGGTCTGTTAGAAGACCCAGGCGACTGGTCACACCCTCCTGGGAGATTGCTCGGACTGACAAAAGCCTGATGAGCGAGAACAAATGGTGGAACACGGCAAGTGCGCAACTCTCTTCTTCTTACACGTTTAGTGTCCTCTGATCCCGTTGCGCGCGACAGTGCACCTCCGACCGAGATGCAAACTTCTGTGTTGAGGCTGTGCGGCGAGGGGCACTTTGCGAAGCGATGCACCATTCCTCCGAGATTTTGTTTATTTGCAGGCCCCAGCCAAGATGCCATCGACGTTGCAAACAGCTGCCAAAAGTGCGTTCGTTGCCCCGGCCGAAATCCGAACGGCACATGATCACTTGCAACGACCTCTAGGAAGGTCGCGGAAGGGTATTGCGAAGGTGAAAGGGCCGTTGCCGAAACTTCAGGAAAGGCATGTCTTAGCAAATGTTGAACAATCCTCATGTAGACACAAAAGAGTAGCTACACAGCCAATGTAGATAAAAGAAACACAAGCAAATCACTTGCGAGGGAGTGATCCGGTATAAATATAAAACTTCAAGAAAGCAGGATGTATCCACGTGCGTTTGGAGCAACGGCCGGGTTCGATAGAAGAGGTCGACAGCGCAGCCGCGAAGCTTGCGCTTTCCAGGCAATCAGCATGGCAACTCAAGCAGCAAGACGAGCGGCAATCGCACTCAATGCACGGCAGCAGGGCACAGTACTGTACCGAGTTGTGGGCGACAAGCGAGCGTTACAGTTGTAGTTGAAAGTTAAAACTTACGAATGTTGCGCTCAACATCGTTTGCCTGCGTACGCGTTGACAGCAGGTCTGGCTTGGCGAATCCCGTGTCAGAAGGCAAAGCGGTCCATGCAATGTTGTCATGAGCTGAGATCAACTGGAAAAAGCCCTTGCTAGAATTGGATGCATGCCAATTGTCACTGCCATGCATTGCAAACATACATGCATGCACATGCACATGTACTACATGTAGTACATGTACAGGTGCTGTTCATCTTATTTTCAGATTGATGGTGAAGTCACAGGCCGGCAACAGAGTACAGTCTGCGGACACAGCACAACCTACTCCCTGGTGACACAAAGCACCCCAGACAATAGCGCATGGAAGTATCAGAAAGTCTTTAGCTAGAGCTGATGTAGGTTGCTGAGCTTGGGTACCGACACCAGGCTGATTGGCTGATAGCCTTGTCACCCATCTAAAGTTGTTATCTTTGAGGACAAATGTGCCTATGTGATTTGTCCTCAGGTTGTCCATTGTCTTGCCAAATAAGTCAGCAGAACTCCTTGCAAATGAACTTAATGACATCCAAATGCTCACCAAGCCTTGGTCTATTCTGTGTGTATCGCTCAACAAGCTAGCGCCCCACTCTGAACCCTGCATGTTGATCCAGCTGTGAAACGGTCTGAATCCTATACACACGTAGCGAACAAACCACAAGAGCAATGTTTGGTCGATCTGAAGACAAGCAGCAGGCAAATCAAACAACTTGTGAAAGGCAGGCTGAGGGAGTTACCCGTGCACTGGAGTACAGTCATAATACAGTGTGACTTTATGCTTTTTTCAAACCTCTTCTCCCTCTGTGATTGTGCTGCACACGCAATCTTCTATACTGCATTTACACATTGCAGCTGGATTTTGCATGTTCAATTGTCTTCTTTCTTCTGCCATTTCAGGCAAGATCATGGCATCTGAAAAGTGCACATCATAAGCCTGCCATTGTTACTTCGCTTACTGGAAACATGAATTGACCAAAACTGACGCCATCCTCCTGGCAGCTGCAAGTCGTATAGTAAGTAGGCCCTGCTTTGCTTCAGAAGGTCTTGCGTTTCACATGGCCGACAGCGCCTTCTGTTACATGGTTCAGCGCCGACAGCAATGAAAATGGATAGTGATCTTTGGTGGCATGCTTGGATACGAGAATGCCTTCTCCAATAATCTCCTCAGGCTGAATCCACACAGCATCCCAAGCAACATCTTCTGGATGCTTTGGCTGGGACTGAGCTTTGAAACGCCGCAAGAATATCTGCCTTCCTGGAGGATATAGACCGATTTGGAGGCCTAATGTGCTGATAGAGTCTTCTGCTGGTCGCTCTTGGAACCTGCAGCACACATCAAGCTTTCAGATTTTCAGCACGTATGCACTCAACGTATATTTGGTGGCATCAGGTGCCTTTCAGATACTGACTGCAAGAAACCCTTGTGAGGACTTCCATGTGCACAGCAGCTGCAAAGCTCCAGCAGATAATTGCTGATTGCAACATCAAAACACAAAGCATCATTTCCAGACCATGGCAGGACAAAAAATAATGCAGTTGCCTTTTTAATCAAAGTCGTACAACAGCGAGCGCCAGCCATAGCCTGCCCGACTCCAAGAGATTCAGGTCTGGCATGTAACAGCACGTGGTGTTACCTGTGCAGCATGTCTTTAGCCTCATCACTGACTTCAGCCCATCTCCTGAACAAGCGAGGGTCTGAAAGCAAAACACGTCGGCTGCCAGCGCGCAACGCATGCAACAGCACTCGGGTTGCTGTTTTGTTGCAGCGTGCGAGCGCAAGCATCTTGCCTGCATGCAAGCATTCCTGTTGAAAAGTCTGCTTTGAAAACAGCGAGGGCTCCAGGCCAGCTGTCCTTAGCTTGTCCTCATCTGCAAACTGCCTGGTTGCCATGTGACAATCTCAGCATTGCAGCAACAGTAGCCAAGGAACACAACACCAACACATTCATGCAGTTCATCAACATTTGTCTTGTTATGACCTGTCTCATGAAGCTGTGAAATATCCTCAGTGCAGCTTTTTAGAGTGCTGTCATGCAAGGAGAGGGTTTGAATACACTTTCGTGGGGAACGCCAAACTTTTGCACCTTGGCAATGACATGCTCACCGTGCAGCGTTGTATCTGCACGTCCTGAGCAGCAGTGGCATACGAAGCACCAAAAGCCAGCCAAAACAGCAAACTTCCTGGTGTCGGCCAGCAGTTGCACAGTCCAACAGTGCATGACTTTTGACTTCACTGCATGCACACGCAGATGAAAATTGGCAAACGCTGCAGCAGATTAGTTTCGCATGATAATGAATATTCCATGTCAAGAGCCTGTGTTCAGCGCGTAGTCTCCATCAATCTCTCAGCAAAATGCTGCACACCTGCTACACCATTCAAGCAAGATGGCACCTGTATGTACGATGCACAGAATCCTGTTCAGCTTACCTTCAAACAGGCGGTACACTGTCTTGAGGGACATGCGTGGCACCATGTCCTTGTTGACAATGACGCTGGTGATGTAATCCTCAGATGCGTGGCTGAGGTTCTGGCTGAGGAGCCCCCCTGGGGGGCAGAAGGCCCAGCATTGCAACCCCTTGGCCCTCTGATGCATCTTCAGGCTCAGCATGGCTGCAACGCCAGCCCCCAGACTGTGCCCTGCAACCCCCCACCCACACAGCATTTCAGACATTTACGTCATCAGGGAAAGCTCACAGTCACCTTTCATGCTGTTGTCATAGATACACGTCAAGGACCGCACTGCCACCACCAAAGAAGCAAGGAAGGCAATTGTAGAATGCATGTGGGTTTAACCTGGGCCAGCTGCCATCACAGAAATCACTATCTGTCACAAGTTTCAGCAGTGCTAGCTGTGTGCGAATCAACTGCTGTCTTCCAAAGCCAGCTTGTGCTGAGCGTCTTGAAAGGCACATGTTGAATTGTTCAAAGTCAGACAGCTGCCGGTCAAAGGCAGGATGCAGAGTCGGCCCTGACAACAGCCTGACCCAGAAATCCAACACCCAGTCAGAGGTAACAATTACAACTCTAACTTGTTGTGCAAGCATTGGAAGTGTGATGTGACCTGTGATGACCAGCTTCCAGCCATCTTTGTACAGGCCCCTGCGGATGAGGCCCCCCACAAACTTGTTCTGCTGGTCTTCAGAGCGCAAGGCCTGCTTGGCACCCACGTCTTCATGCATCAGCTGCTCCAGGCTTAGTCCGCAGTCATGCCCCTCCTCTTCCTCCCGCTTCTGTCTGACTGCATCACCTGGCTCACCAGTCTGGCTTGCATGCGAGGCTGCTCTGTCTCCATGCCTGCCACCTGAATAGCCCAAACAACTGGTATTTCAATAGTTTCTCATCTTTCAGGGTCATTGGTACTTAGGCCGATACAGCGACTTCTCTTTGTAACGACTGCTTTGGTTTCCAGGAAAGCTGTCTCTCCATCGAGTTGTCCTGACTCAGAGGTGTTGCTGCAGTCAGATGGCAGTGATTGTTTACCATTTGCATTTTCCTTACATTGAGATTGTCTTTACTTGAAGTGTCCTTTACCAAGAGATTTTACTGTAGCTGAAATCACGCGCTCGGTAATGCACCCAGACCTGCACGGCTACTTGACTCCATGCAATGAATCTGGAGATCGAGTCAAGGCCTCAGCACACACCGCGTGAGTGCATTGCACAGCAAGTTTTAGCATCAGAACTCTGCAAGGCATGCCATACTTTGCTCAGCTCCACAGAGTCGAGTGTGCCAGATGCCATGCTGACAGCCATGTACAAAGTAGGTTGAGACTGCAAGCAAGGCATGTGCTGTAGATGCAAGCAGCAGTCCTGAGAAGCTGACCTCTCTCCATGAACCTGGGACGGCCTTTGGTTCTAGCCTTAGCCACATCAGCAGCATGCTTGGCTGGGTTCTGCTCTGAGCTAGAGTGCAGGTCCTCACTGTGTGCATCCTCAGACTCCCATTGCATGTGGCGCTCTTTCTCACTGTGAGACATTCTCAGGTCCCGCTTGTCCCCCTCATGATCACCAGTGTGATGTTTGCAGTCCTCATCAAGGGGTAGGTCCAGAAGGGCTGCCAGCAGGTGATTGGCCCTCAGATCTTCCCAGACTGCTGCTGCAGCCCCTAGCATGCCAGCATGGCCATACATTTTGTCCTCCCCTTTCTGCAGCACATGAGCAATCGCATTGTCACGACTTGATACGCGTTTGTACATCCAAGAGCAGACTTTCTCCGTCTGAAATCCTCGCAAGCACTGTTGAATCATGTCATGGTGCTGAGGCGGCCATTGAATGGCTTGGCCTGATGTCTAAGGCAACATGACTGCGGAACTGCTGATGCAGACTTCACAGGCCAGATGCTTGTCGGTTAACGCGCTAGTATACCTGTAAATGACAAGGAACAGCAGGAGAGAGGCAAGCGTGACCTGTTTAAAGCAGTCAGGCAGCCACTTGTGGAGGGGGTGGGGGTAGGCCAGCAGGTCGGTGGCGGCGTCTGCCAGGCTCTGGGTGCCTCTGATGGACAGCACAATGGAGCGGCTTTCCCTGTCCAGGCAGATGATGTACGGCACATCCCCTGCAGCCAAGGGTAACATCCTGCTGAGATGGCTGTCACACCAAGCTCAAGGTAGCCAGATGCGCATGATGACCATGGCGCCTTAGCGAGGCACCCAGCATGCAGTCAAGCCCGCCAGAATAGGCTCAGAGATGACTTACTCGACAAGCATAGACGCAACAGGTGCTGCTGCCAATTATTGCCAGCAGCTTTCATGGACAGCAATGCTTGAGGCAGGGGCACAGAGGGGCAAATTGACAGTTTAACATGCATGAGCAAAGATTGTGGAGGCAGTGCAGGTGCACTAGACTGGAAGTCATGCTGCTACCAGCTAAGTCTCGTGTCTTGATTTGCTGAGGAAGAGCAACGTCTTCCGCAAAACCTGAACCAAAAATCGAAACTACAATAGATGCAGGGGTGGAGACTGAACCATGACAAATTGCTAAAATTTGACATCTGCTCCTTGGATTCCAAGAAGAGGAAGGATCACAGAGTGCAAACGCAGAAGGGCGGACTGACCCACAGTAATATAGCTGAAATTGAGGTAGAGGAGTCTGGCCTCCTGGAGAACAGTGCTTGGTTCAAGAACACAGGAAGATATGATGACAGACCTTGCATGCCTAAAGAAAGTGAATGAGGACAGTGCAGGTGCAAGGGGTGAGGCTGACCCATGGCAACATTGCTGAAGTTGAGGTAGAGGAGGTCTGCATCCTGGATCTGTGCCACCTGGATGACGGCCTCATAGTGCAGGCGCTGCTTGTGGGTCTTCACCTTGGAGCGCACCAGCTTGTTGTTCTTGTAGCTGTGGAAGCGTGTCCCCATGGCCAGCCTCCATGACCCCATCCTCTGCCTGCATCATGGCCACACATTTTCTCAGCGGGGAACAAGCAGCTACTCTTAATACTGAACTTAGGCTACAGTTCAGTTCCACTTCAGTTCAAGTCAGGTCAGGTCAGCTCAGCTTATGTCAGTCCAGGTAAGTTTATTTCAGTTCAACTCAATTGAGTCCAGTTCAGCCTTTGCCAGAACAATGTGTGCAGACACATGCGGAACACATAGAGCCAACCTGCTATTGAGCCTGACTTGTACAAATATTACTACATGGCTGCCTTTGCTCAACAAGACTCTTCCTGGACAGATGCATGAGCTTAGCATGTGGTTCAGGCATGTCTCGAGCAAGGCGCATACACGCAGGGTAGCTGCATACCCTATGCCATTCTCATCCTTGTACTGCATGCCAAAGTTGCCGTAGGCTGCAATGGCATACTTGGCAAATTTGGCTGCTGTGGTGAGAGTGTCCCTGTCTACAGCCTGCCTCGCACCTGCCACACTCATAACATTACTCAGCTTTTCAGGCGATCACAGTGTGTGCAGCAGTTGTTTGGTGAGGCCGGGATTGAATGCCTGACGCTCCATATGTAACTTTCAAAACGTGTCTGCAAACTTGTCTGCAGATCGGCATGCCCTGGAAAGCTGAATCAAGCAGCTCTGCTGCATGACTGCACACAGTCAGCTTGCAACGGCCTCAATAGCTGATTGTATTGGGCAGAGGCCATACAGAACACACTACACATGACAGATCACATGCAATACCAGCAACAAAGGCAACTCTGGACAAAGAATGCATTGCGTTCAACAAAAGGTAGCCTTGCAGGATCTGACCTAGGTAGATCCTGGCAGCTTCCTGCTGAGTCAGGTGGGGAGCCAGCTCCGCAGCTGTGCTTGAAGGGGTGATGACACATGGGAAGCCGCAGCCTCTGGCCTGCTCAAAGACAGCTACATCACCGTCATTGTCGTAGTCTACATCAGATCCAGGATCATCTGTGTCATTGCCGCGGCCCCACCCTTGCTCTACATCAACACCAGTGGGAAGATGTATGTTCTTGAGGCTTAGTCTCTTGCTTGGGCTTGTCTGATGTGATGGGCTGTCTAGATGCTTGCTGTCATGTTGACTAGCGTCTTGTTCCCTGTCACTACCAGATCTCTGATGCTGATCTTGCTGCTGCTCATGCGGCTGCTGCTGCTGCTGCTGCTGATGATGCTGCCCATGCTCTGAGCCATGTTGGTCACGCGCACTATCATCACCAGTATGCCTTTCTCTAGGCTGCTGTTGGTGTTGAGGCTGTTGATGTTGACTGCCTTGCACAGGCAGGGGCTGTGCTGCACTGACACTGCCTGTGTCATCTGTATGCTGCATCGTTGAGGCTGATGTGGTGGACGAATCAGAGCTAGGGCTGCCGCTAGTGGAGGGTTCCTCAGAAGGACCACTTTGCTGTTGCTTGCTTTGCTGTTGCCTGCTTTGCTCTTCTTCAGGCTGCCCATCTTGCTCTGCTGGCTCTTGACCATCTTCACAAGGGTAGTTGTGAGGCTGGCTTTTGGTGGGGCGTGTCATGGCGTCAGACAGCTGCATGTCCTGTTGATGGCACAAGTGTGGAGGACCTCGGCAGCAGGACTGACCAGCTAGCTTACGCTTGATGTGGCGCTTGCGCATGTTGCGCTGATGAGCAGCAAGTAGCAGCAGAGCAACAACCTCATCTGAGGGCACCAGGTCGACACCTCGCATCAGGTCTGTGTACAAGGCTGTCAGGCTCTTCAAGGGATGATTTCTGCAGCACACTTGCTGCGGTGATTTCTCCTTGTAAGGACACAGGCTGATCCATATAAGGGCCATTTTGATATCAGGACAATGAATTTGGGACTATCACTGTAACCTGACTGCGGCAATATCTTTGGGGAAAAGTCGAGATACAGCTACTTGTGTTGATAATCAAAGCAGGCGGTATGAAAAGGAAAGACTGTGCACTATTGCACTTCCAGCATGAACTGACAATCTCGCGCCGTCTATACTGTCAAGAACACCTGATGATAGACTACATCTCAGCTGCACTTTATAGCATCATTGCTGTGCTGCTACAGAAGGCCAAAAGTGCTTACTCGTTTTGCTGCAAATTAGTGATGACATCCCTGTTGCCTGTGACCCAGGATAGAATCCTCAAGCGCCAAACCCAGCTGCTCATCCTCTGCAGGTCTGGTGTGATGTTGTACAGCACAAGCATGCGGCCCCTGCATCAACGCATGGCTATACTTGTATTAATCTGCCACCAAACCTCAAAGCATGCAGATTGTCATGTATAATCACCATATACTGTGTAATACTTCTGCATGCCATGCTCGTTGTTTGCAAATTGCAATTCAGACTCACCAGTCAAAAATCAGGATCATCCCCCATGAAACATACACAAGCACTCTGGTAAGTGTCCGTCTGTGATCTGACATCCAGCATGAGTTTATTGGCTGTAATTTGGCAACCACATAGGTGCCATAGCCTGCAAAACATGAAAGCATGCAACATAAGTCATTAGTAGGCCAAATGAGGTTCTTGCTTCAGGCAGGCAGACTCTGCATGCAATGCAGCAAAACCTTACAAACCTAGTGCCCCAAGCTGTACAGCCCAGTTGGTCACTTGCAAGTACAAAAAGGGGGTCATGATAGTCCGCTTCGAAGACTCAAGTGGGGTTCCTGTGTGTCGAAACTTTTGGATGTGATCAGAAGGCTATGAGACGACTGGCAACAGATCGAGACACTGAACACACGGTAGCACAAGCTTCGTGTCTACCTCTGAGTCCAATGAGGGCGATACCGACCGCCGTGGCCAACGAGACCACATACTCAGTCAGAAAGAGGCAGACAGTAGCCAAGTAGTGGCGTCCCACGCGCGAGTCATTGCAACCATGTATATTGACGGTGATGAAGAAAGCAACGATGATGTATACGAACCATAACAGGTAGAAAGCTATTGCAAACAAAGCAAACAACGGAAGGAGATCCGTAGAAATCTGCCAACGTCTACTAAATAGAGTAACGGCTGGCATGACTCCGCTTCCTACAGTACGTCGAACATCTCGCCAACTTATCTGCAGCCGCGGCATGTGCCCACCGCTTTTCGTGACCGCAACGCGACCTAACAAGCTTATAATTGTCACGAATTACTAACATGACCAATTGCATGCACAAAGGCTATATCAGTCACCGCATAGGTCAGGTTGCATATGCAGTTGTCAGTGCAAACAAGGTCTCCCTTGCTTCTTGCTTTTCAGTCATGAAGGGGCCTTTCAACAGCAGCTCGTGTTCAGTCGTTTGACCTGGCTTGTTAACCTCAAAATCTATACATTTCTGTTCAAGTTGAAGTGAAAAGCAGGACTTCATGAAGAATATAGTGTATCTGATCAGACACAACCTACATCACGTGCATGACTGACAAAACAAATGCACACTCCGAAATCATTGTGAGCAGCGTTACCTCGAAAATGAAATATATCAGCACTTAGGCACATGAAAGCTGATATGTTTGACACTTTGCACTTGCTGCCAATACATTCAGGTCGAGATTAAGCTTCAAGCATCGAGCCTTTGCTTCACATTTGCAGCATTGTGTTGAACACGATGACATCAACGGTGATGTTGAGTGATGCAGCATACATTGCAACTTCAACGCCATGACTTGACAATGTTGGTAGCTACTGATATTGCCACCACATGCAAACAAGCAATAGCCGGCACTGTTCCTACAGATCTGAAAGCAGGCAAGCACTTTCTTGACATTTCCAGCAAGCTGTGGCTCTGCATCATTCATTATATGTAGTTTGCTGATTTGCAAAGCATCAGTCCTCGGAAAGACCGGCCTCTACCAAAAGCTCCTTGAACTTGTCTTCATCATCCCAGGGAAGCTCAGGGATTTCAATCTTATAGTAATCTGCAATCTCATCAATAACAGCATTTTCTGTAGGCCCAGCTACCAGGTTGAATGCTGCACCTTTCCGTCCAAAGCGACCGCTTCTGCCAATTCTGTGCAGGTAAGTTTCAAAGGCTGCTGACCTCATGTCTGCATTTACAGGAGGGTTGAAGTTCACCACAAGTGTCACCTGCAAATCAAGCGGTGCTTGAGCTGATGTCAGCAGCAATGGAAGAGTAAACATGCAGTGCTTGATGTGCACAATATCAACATGCACAAAATGAGCCATGAAGACTTGATGCTTGTGCATGTATTGCTGAATTCAAACCCTGCTTGTATGGCAAAATGCCAAATGTATCTGCTCAGAGCCCGGTAGCCTTTTTGGTACTTAAGCGCTGATCAAAACTGTGCAGGCAGTGTTTTGCATAGCAGATCAATGATGTGCAGGGCAAGGACACAAGGTTTACCTGTGACACATCAAACCCTCTTGAGAGCACATCTGTAGCTATCAGCACCTTTGTGGTACCCTTTCGAAACTCGCTGATCACTTTATCCCGCAGCTCCTTATCAAGTTCTCCAGATATGCTGGTACACGAATGACCCTCCTTTTCCATCTGCAGATGTCAACCCAAAATTGGCAATGGGCAATATGGGCCTAATGGCATCCAGGCGGTACTTAGCACATACAATTCTGTAAGATTGGCTAGGAATATCTGAAACAACATTGTTTTTGTCTGATTTTCAACATTTGAACACCAGACGTGCGTTTCGCAACGGTCAATGCAAGCCTGCCGGGCAAGATACAACTTGTGCCACACAAACCTAGCAATGCATGCCTGAAAGTGTGGTGACTGTGAGAATTATTGGGATTGGCCAGCAGCATCATGTGCCTGTGCAAGACTTACCACATCATGCAACTGTCTGGCAATCTGTCTTGTCTGTACAAAAATGATAGTCTGTCCTAATTTCTCACAGTTGGGGAAGATCATGTCTCTGAGCACTTTCTGCTTATCTGTGGCAACAGGACACCTGACTCGGCACTGCTTGATTACATCAAGGCTGAGCTGCTCTTTGGCGAGGAACACCTGAGAGGTACAAACAAAGGTCAGGTTCAGGTTTCAATCAACATACCAACACAGGGCATGCCATGTGTGCCATGTCTCATGTGAATAGACGCTGCTGAGTAAGCAAATAAGACAAAGCATCAAGCAATGCACAAGGCCACAGCCGACGTGGTTGTTGAACCCGCATGTTGACCCCATGCATTCGTGTGCTGGCCAGACTTAGCAGACCATGGCCAGGCGCAACACTGTTCATGACAGCTGGCAAAAGAACAATAGCTGACCTTGTTGGCCTTCCCACCCACAGCGTTCTGTGCAAAGTGTTTGACTGACTCATCAAAGGTGGCACTGAACAGCAAAATCTGCACTGCATCCTGCCTGTCTTTTGTGACTTGTTTGATCATGCGCATCGAGTCTGCTGCAAATCCATCCCTCTGCAGCAAACAGTGCTTGCTTTGAGTGAGTCCTAAACAGCAAGGCAGTCACATTGCTCTTGATCATCGCTCTTTCTTCAGATGCGCTTGCAGCAAAAATCCAGAAAAGTGAGAAAAGCAGGAATGGCTGCTTACCTCCAGCATTTGATCTGCTTCATCAAAGACCAAGATTCTGACAGCTGACACGCTCAAGGTGCGTTTGCTGAGCCAATTTTTCAGCTTGCCATGGGTGCCTATGACCACTTGTTCTGTGATCTTTTGATTCCTGCAAAGGGAGTGGAAGAACGACTCTTGCATTGAGCTTGAAGCAGCAGTTGCATAGCTTTCCAGGAGCTGATTGTACCTAGGTATGTCAGTTTCGGCTCTTGCAGTTGATGTCGCCCGAATCTGTGTGTGTTTGCCCATTCTTTGCAGTACATCTAGGTTTTGTACAACCAGCTCTCTGGTTGGACATATACAGAGCGCCTGAGTCTGCTGCACATTTTCATCCACTCTACCCAACATGGCAAGTACAAAGCATGTTGTTTTCCCACTGCCATTATGCGCCTGCAATTGCACCATATGGCTGGAAATCACATACATGCCTGCAGAAAGTGCTGAGGAGAGCAAGCTGTGAGAAATTGCCTGTGCTATTAGGCTCTCAAACGGCGGAGTCAAAATCATTGGCAATGTTTTGGCTTGGATGCGGGACGGCGCTTGAAAGTTCATTTCAGTATAAAGTCCTTGCAGCAAAGATGGTGGCAGATTGAGCTCCTCAAAGCTAGTTGCAGCTTTGTAGATTGTGTCATCCACAGTTTCCGTTTGTATGTCCTCTGGTCCACCATCCATTTCAGAGGCACCTGCCTCCTCTGCAAGAAAGGTTTGCATTGACGACTTGTTCTGTTAATGCTGACTGATCTGCTCTAGCTCCATACTGACCTTCCTCTACTTGTTCAGACCATCTATGGCTGCCTCCATTGCCCGCCTGCCACATCAAACAACGCAGTAAGCATTCGAGTGGCCAGTCCAGTGCTGTGGAGATCACTCATCAGCTTACCATGCTGCCCACAAAGTCAACAAAGCTTCAGGTATAATTTGAACGCTGCGCCGCTGTATACAGACCTCAGCAAAGGTTGCAAGCGAAGATCGTGGACAGCTTCCGCAGCTCTGTATGTACGTGCAAGTGCGTTGAACTTCGAGAATCTATGCTGCCGCTGGCGCTCGAAGCTTTGTTGCGCACTGGACTCTTCGTGATGGCGTGACTGATCTCGTGGCTGCAGGTGTTGCTCTTGCGTCAAGCTGCATGCTTTGAGCGTTCAAAGTGCGACCTGTGTGATGTTAGTCCAGCGAGACGCACTCCGCTGACCCTGTACGCACGGCGATCTTAATCAAGCGCTTGCCTGCTAGCTAGCAAGGCAACCTTTCTCCTGGCAATGCGGATTGGCCCCTGAGAGCGTCTCGGGCAAGTCGTTGGTGTGATCAATTGCACGAAGTCTGCATTCCCCGGATATCGGCAGGACAGCTGAGGACTGCCAGCCAGCCTCAAGTGTTTCCGACATCAAAAAGTGTTTGGTTCTGACACTTTTCGCTGAAGCTTGTACTAAGCGGTCTAGTCGGGACACTGCCGCTTCAAGCATGGGTACTTCAGTCCGGCGCAAGGGCGGACGCAGAAAGGCTAACAGTGCCTCTTGCGGCACCTCAAAGCTGAGCTCAAGCAAGATGCTAGCGACCTCTTCACTGGGAGAGCCCCGTTGGAACGCATTGCCTGAAGGGCCTCTGCTACGCATGTTTGAAGTCATGGCTGCTCAAGACGACGGCCGAGATCGGGTAAGAGAACAAGCCCCGCCTGCTCTCTGACATGAGCTGTGTAGGGTAGCCCGCTGTTCTACCTTTGTCAAACCGCTGGTGCAAATGGCGATCACGGACATCATTTGTCGCAGTTGCGAGAGGCAAAGCTAGTGTGCCGGACATGGAGGACGTCCGTGCGTGACGTGGTTCTGGGTGATACAGCCACATCCCGACCTTGCAGGTAAGTTCCAGACGAGCTTTGTGCCGCTGGCTGAGCAGCAACTGTTCTGCATGGACTACATTGGCAGGTCAACTCTGTTGGTGTAGGTAGTATTTGACTTAGCATCAGGTCCTATGTTCACTCTGTAGGGCACCCTTGCAACCAAACTCTGAACAGGCCAAGCCTGCTTTCACAATGAACACTTGTGGAGCTATGATGTGTGGGTCCAACCAATCCAAAGATGCTCTGAATGATGGTGAGCGTGCTGTGACTGAGCATGCAAACGTGCTGCACAAGTTGTCTGATGACACACTGAAGTCTCAGAGGGCCAGTATGCCACACAGGCTGGCCCATCGCTTGTGCACTCCGCCGCAATTGTAGCATGCAGCAGAAATTTCACAGCTGATAGTTGCAATGCAGAGCTAGAGGTGTGCAGCAAGCCACCACAACTGGCAGGGAGCAGCAGCGGAAACATGTACGTTATTGCCGAGGAGGCAGAAGATGTTGAACAAGCGGGCTCTGTGGAGCAGCCTCTTGCTGCACTACCTAAGAGGCGGCGCATGCAGAGGGCTGCCAAAGGAAGCAGCCTTCAGGCAATGCCAGCTCAAGGTACATACACTGCAATTCAGCATGACAAACAAAATATCACAAACTGTGTGCTGTTTGCATCTGTGAGTCTGGTATATTCATCACATACATGTCTGGACAAAGACCTGCCTTGTGTCTCACCACCAGCATGTGGCATGCTGATTTGTTCCGACCATGCATACACAGCGTTGACACAGCTCATTGACCCACAATACGTATATGCTCTGTTCAAATGCTCATGCTAGGTGGCAGGGTGTGTGACAGCGCATTTCAATCTTGCTGCAGTTGGGGCTTTCCAAGTCCCTAGGCATATGACAAGGGCAGCAGCAGCAGCGGCAGCTGCAGCAGCTGTGCAAGCAGCATCCTTAGCAGCTCCAGACACACTAGGGCAAGACGCTGAGACAGCACATGGCTCACAAGACAGGGTTGATGTTGCAGCTGGCCCTTCAAAGGCAGCTGACTCTGACTCAGAGGGGCCAGAACCCAGCAGCAATGGCACAGGTCCTGAGTCCTTTGTGAGGCATCAGGATCAGCAGTCACCAGAAGCTGAAGGGTCTGAGGAAGTACAAGGTGGTCAACAGAACCAAGCAGATGCAGATTGCCAACCAGGGCCCAGTGCTGCATCAAGTGGGCAACATACACCTGAGCAGCAAGCTGCCCCACAGGATGCAACAGGCTCAATGTCACAGGCACCTAGCTGGCGCCGCTTGGAGGCGCGCATGGAAGGCGTGTTGCCCATATGGAGCATACTGAAACGGTTTGGGCGCAGGGCTCAGACTGAGACCTGACATCACCAGGCAAACTTGTGTGCTGGTGTTGCCTGGCATGCGCACTTAGATATAGTTTGTTGGATTCAGAAGTCACTCTGCTTGAACAGCGTAACTGGCTGTGCTGCTCAGGGTTGATGTTGCACTTGCTAGGCAGCTGCAGTCTCACTTAGCATAGAGCACGGACAGATAATTTTGCTGTATCAAGATCAAAGTACAATTGGGAAGTCAGGCATTTGATGGCAGACATACAGATAGGTAGAAGTTTTTGTCAGCAGCATGTGTACACTACCCGTATCTGCTTTAAAGCAATATCACAGATTATGCAGCTGCTGTATTGTGATTTTTTGACTTGACTGGTTCATTGTTCAAGCCAAGAGAAGCTTCACGCCGTAACAGCACAAACACATCCCAAGCCTCTTGTTCAGCTTTGCTGGGCTCTGGCTTCTGCTGAAGGGTTTCTTGAGCAAGGCCAATCCGCTGCTGCAAACAACCTGCAATGCTTTGCTCTTCTGACTGTAGCTGACTGCCCAGCTGGTCTATGCTGTCCCTCAACACATGCAAGACTGGTGCTTTCAGGTCACGCTTGAACTCTTCAGAGTTGTACGCTGGCGCAGCAGGCACTGCTGCAGCTGCTGCCTTGCTAGCCTGCAGAAAATTATCAGTATCGTCAACTTGACACTGGATGCTGTGAGCATCGATTGCTTCTGCAAGTGCGCATAACATTCTCTGGGCTGTGAGGCCCTGCAGACACCGCATGTCAGGTCACAAATGGCATGTTAGCTCCGTAGACATGAACTTCTGCTGTTCAGACTCAAGACATCTCTTGTGACTTTGCTGTCAGACTGCATACCTTTGGAGGTGGAACCGCTGGAGGATTGGCAGCTGCTCTCTGCTGCTCCTTTTCTATGCAGGCCTGCATACAACCGCCTTTGAGTCAATGACAGCAAACACATTGCTGGCAAGGGGTTGCATGCATCTCATATGCAAGCTTTGCAGAACCAGGCACTGCAGCAGTCAGTACAGCATTCCAGCACATTGAAGGTAACATCTGCAGCTGGAAAAGAGCAAATGATTGGGCCACCATCTGTGTCATACCTGTTTGACAGTGTCTGCTGCAGTGTCAATGGCAGCTGCAGCCTGCTGCAGCAGCCCTTGGATGGCATGCCTATGCAGAATCTGTCTGTGTTGTGGCACAAGCAGAGCCTGCCTAGGCCCCTCAGCTTGTTGCTTGATCCTGTCAGCTGCTTGGGAGTCCAGTGTGGCAAGATGCTGCTGTGCATCAGCAAAAGTGGCCAGAGAAGCATCCCACTGAGCAGGGAAGGTTGGGGCAGCCGGAGGGGGAGGCGTTTTGCTGGCCTTGGCTGCAAGAACAAAGCATTGCTCAGCTTGCAGATCAGGGCATAACAAAACATGAGAATACTTTACACACGTGCTAGATGTGTGTGGCCTAAGTCATGTTGTGAGCTGACACTGCAGATTGATGGCATGCGATGCATTGTTATTGAGTCTTGTGTACCTAAGAGTCTGAGATTTCCTTGTGTCAGCTATGAACAGATAGTGTAACACACATGCCATTGACGAACAGCTTTCTGACCTTTCTTGGGATCAACAGGCGGGGGAGCTGCAGCATTGATGGCCTCTTGCAGTCTGCCATATAACCCAGCCAGCGCCTCATAAGCAGCTGGGGAGAAGTACACAGGTGGCTGCACTGCTGCATTTGCAGTGTTGAACGCAGACTCCTGCTGCTGCTGCTCCGAACCCCAGACTGGTGCTGCTGCAGGACCAGGTTGTATGTCAGCCAAAATGCGCTCCAAGGTTGCAGTCACCTGGCAACAGCACATCTGTTCAGGACGCATGCAGAGGCAACAAAACGCAACCAGGTGCCTAAGCAGAACAGACAGCTTTGCTAAGTAGGGCTGCAAGCTTTGAAGCATTTGTCAGCTTGGTTGTGATGGGCTAAGTGCAATCCATTTTTGCAGATGTATGTCAAGACATGACAGGTGGGAGCAGCACAAAGCTATGCACACATGAGCAGTGAATATACCTTGGAGGTCTTTTCCTTGACTGCAAGCAAGGCAGTGATGTGTCTGCGCTCCCTGCCGAGCATGTTGGCGGTGACTGCTGTGCCCCTGAGGGTGATTGGCACAGAGCCCTGAGGGGTATTGGGGTGGGTATGTAGCACCCAGGTCTCGCTGTGCATCCCATTAGCACTGGGACTGAACTGAAAGCTGCATTGCAGCAACATCGCAATTTGGGGCATCGTACAGGAAGTTTCTTGGCTGATCATCTTGAAGTCCTTGTCTTGACAACCTGTGCAACCTCTTGCAAGAAAGTAGTTTCATACTACAATTGTTTGCTTTGTCAGGACTCTCAGTACAAGAACATCCTCAAAGTGAGGAGGAAGCAATCGGGAAGTCATCACTACATTTTGATTGCAGTGGTACATCTGAGGAAGGACAATTCAATATCAAGACAGCTTTCTTGGTAAGCCAACGCATTTGTTTCCAAAAAAAACCCACTGTACAAAGATTATCTCTGACCTTGACAAATAATAGTATTATCTGCACATACCAGAAGTTGTGCAGGGCTCCTGGCAGAACTGCACCAGCCTGATCCGGCAGGTGGAACAGGTTGGCAGGGTGACGCCTATGGTGTGATGGCTGAATGCGCTCCCAGCGGTAGTACAGGCACGTGCTGCCAGTGTTGGTCAGGGCTAGGCCGGCACAAGCTGTGCTGCCAGCGCTGCACTCAAACAGTAGCCTGTGCCCGCTCAGCTCCATGAGAGGCCCCTGAAGATGCATAGGTTTTGTCAACCATCACTCACTGAATCGCAGCCAGTGCGCTGGGATGGCTTTCTTAGCTTGGTTCTCCTGTCAAGGTGTCAGTCAATACATGTCACAGGGAATGCTGTATCACTGGTGGCTTTCACGGTTGCTTGCTGCAGCATAGCCATCTGGCTCGCTCATTTGTCAGAAGCAATCGCAGCCATTCCTTTCACATCTTGCGCAAGACAGTGTCTGCAGACATGAAACAATGCCGTAGTCAATGTACGCTGATGATATTTTAGCAAAACATACCTTGGGCTTGGCTCTGTCTGCAGCTGCAGCAGCCTCAGCAGCAGCAGCCTCCTGGTCAGCCCTACGCTGCTGCTGCCTGGTCTGCTCATGCGAGCAGTCACGCGTCTTCAGCAAGGCTGCAGCAACTTCTGCATGATCCAGGCGCAGGCTGGCTGCCAAGTCATCCAGCGTGATGTCTTGGATGAGAAGGGTGGGGGTGACAGGGGTCCCAGTCACTGCCACTGCTTCTGCCTTGTGAGGCTGTGCCTCCTGCACAGGGTTGACGCTCAACATACGGCCAAATTGCCTGCTTTAGCTTGGTAAGATCACAAAGACATGATGCTTGCCTTTCAATGTGATAAAGCATTGCAGAAGGTGCAAAGCTGCATTGTAACAATTTGCCTGGCATAGTATCAGTTGTGACCAGCCTTCGAACAGGAATATGCTTATCAAAAGACTTAGTAAGTCATAGCCAAGTGTTTGCAATAAGATTGTGCTGCCATTAGACCATACGTCTACAGGTTCTAGGCTGTGCTTTCAGCTTGCAAGGACAAAGTCTTGCAGAATATTGAACACACTTCATTGTGACATGCATAATGCGCAGCAGTGAGCTTGCTGAGCAGCAGCTGACCTTCATGTACTTGCTGAAGTACTGCAGGCGGTCAGCCAGGTAGTCTGAGCTCGCCCAGCTGCGGCGGCGGGTCTTGTTGGGGGATGAGGCTCCAGCTGAGATGGGCAGGCCACCAGCTGCTGATGCTGGGAACAGCTCCGGTTCCAATAGCTCTGGCCGACAAACGCTGACCAGCTGCCTGCACACCATCAATTGCATTACTCACGATGTCAAATTTCGTGTACGAGTTGTCACAGGACTTGCAGCATACGCCAATGATGGCTGAGAAATGTATGCGACAAGCATATGCATGCCAGCACGGCTGAGCGCTTAGTGAATTGATGCAGCCTTGAAAATTGTTCTGCAGAAGAACAAGGCAGCACAATCTTGAATCTTTTATAAAGCTTTTATAGTAGCACGATCAACTATGCTTGAGGTGCCAATACGCTGCAACCTCAGCAGCTGCTGTCTGCAGAGCCTTCAAGTAACGCCAGAATGGTTGGGGTTGGTCAGATGTAGCAATGCTCACTCTGCTTGCTCAGCATTGGTCTTCTCCTTGATCTCCACAAACAGCCCACTGAACAGGTTGCCCAGGGGCACATGCCGGGTCCAATTGTCACGCAGCTGCAAGGGCCAGACGTCTGCTCCGCCTGCCCCTCTTTGTGTCAAGGGTATGGCAGCATCCATTGTTGTTAGGAGCTCCTTCTTGTCCCTCCACTCAGCAGCTGCATCATGAAGACCACTACATAATGATGTCAAAGTTTGCACAAAAAGGACAGCTTTGGCTGCTCAAACTGCCAATGCGCATAGCTTAGTACCTCTGCTAGTTGACATGGCCATGTCAGTCACAGGTCTGCGCACCCTCCTGCTGATGGCGGTTTGCTGACGAGCCCACACAGCCTGCTGAGCCTGCCATCTTGTTATGCTCCTTGAGCTCTTTGAGGAATTAGAGGGCACGTCAGCAAAGTCTGCATTTTGCCTGATGAGGAACATGCACAAGTCATTCAATGAGGCGTTTCAGAAAGCTCGTGCATAAAAATCCATGAGTAAGAGCTTGGTGAATTTGCAGGTCACTTCACCTGGACTTTGGTGGTTGCACGCTACTTGGAAGCAAAGGTGCTTGAGTGCTCTGCCTAGCATGGTCTTGCCTGTGCAGCATTACGATTTATCCACGACAAGTCATCCATGTGTATATGCATACACAACAGTGCACACCTAAGGCTTTGCAGCTCGTTGTATGCAGAAAGAATTGCTGGAGTATGCTGCTGGTCCATCTGCATGACCACTGCAGCGATGTCGGAGGGCAGTCCTGCAATATCTGCGACGTGCTGACCGAAGTTGCCTTGATCGGGCTCTTGTGCTGGCTCTGGATCAGGTGGCTTTTGTGAAGCTAGCCAGGCTTCATACTCTGAGGGATCTCCGAGGACATCGTAGGGGCTATTTGCCATTGCAGCAGTCATTGTACAAGCACGCTAAATACCTCAATAACGTGTATTCAGCGGCTGCAGAGCACGGCTTTGCCATCGGGCAATGCAATTATCTGTCTGAGTAGCTGTGCGAAGCGTTCAAGGACCTGTGCATGCTGCAGAACTCTTTGAGTTGACTTTGACGATGTGCACCGTCAGTGCCTGCGGCTGAGCCGCTCGCCATCTTTGTGACATTATCCATCACTATGTTCGCTCACTACAAGACATCTCAGCTTTTTTTTGCTGTCCTACTGATCATATGCACCGTGGTTGAGCAAGCAGCCTCAAAAGCTGAGAGCACACGTTGCATGTACTGCTCTGCTGTTGCGGTGCGTGACTCTGCTGCACGGAGCGAAGCCCTGCCTTGGTGAAGCACCAACTAGTCCGACGATTGCGCTTGACAGACATTCAAATGCCCATCACAGTTCCTGCAGACTGAGCTTAGGGACAGACTGCTGAAAGAAAAGCCTCGCAATCATCTGGACATGCGACACCGCCTTGACTCAGAAGGCAAAAGATACGGCAAGACAATTGATTACAAGTACGTCTGCTGCTGCTTTGGACAGTAGTCTTCAGCATACAAAACAAACAAGTTGAACATCAGAATGCAGGTTCAGCGAGTTGCGAGTCATCGAGCTACTAGACAGTTTGTGTGACAATATGAGTGGATATGAGCTCAGGAGCACAGCATCGCCAAGTAATGACTCTGACACTGCATGGCAATGGTATCATCCCAAACACAAGAGAAAGCCTCCTCCACAAAGTGCAACAATGGACAAAGCACAGCTAAAGCAACAACAAAGACAGCTACAGAACTTCTGTGCGCAGCTTGTCGACAAGCATGAGGACCAGCTGTCGACAGCCTTGCAGAAAGGATTGGATGCTGAAGGTAATGCAAGACACGCCTGCCACTTGTTGATCTCCAAATGCCAGCCAGACATCTTGCCTAGCGATGGAATAGCAAACATGTATGTCGACTTGCAGAGCTACATGATCTGCTGTGCATACAGCTCAGTTCAGACTGCGCAGCAAGGGCTGCCCCGTTATCAGAGCATACAGAACTGTGACATTAGACCAGCAGTGCCAACGTGTGCCCGAGACAAGCATGCTGCAAATGTTCAAGCCTGCTCAAGATGTAAGGTCCAAAGCAATGGTACCAGTACTGACAAAGCTACATGGAAAACCTTGAGGATGCAGGAGCTTTGGCTGCTGTCTCCTGAGCATCAACTGGCCCTGCACTCAAACAGGCCCCTCCTCTTGCTCTGACTACATCTACAGATAACTGGTTGTCATGTGAATACCGACATGGATTTCAAGTAAAATATTAGTGATGTATCTAGCTAAAAGGTTAGGAGGCTCGCGACAAAAACAGATACCTAGCTGAAAACTTCTTTGGGCTGATCTATACATGAGCCTAACATCAATGACTCATCCCACCGACGTTAAGCATGCTTACCCAAGCTGGGTTTGACAAGCTCACGTCCAATAAGCGTGTCGAGGCATAGCTTAGCAGCACAAGGACAACAGCTGTCACTTGGGCTGAGACTTGCATCTGCAGTTCGACACAACTTTCATTTCAAGCCAACATTAGTGGACGTTTCATCTTGCTCGAGCGCACGTGCAATGACGTAAAAAACCCATCATTGTTGAGCTCAGACCATGCGACAAGGCAGCTGGAAACATGACACGCTTGCGCTGCAAGCGCTGCTTCTGCAGCATCTTTATAGAAGTGCGCGCGGTCGCTTGCTGTTGCGTATTGGACAAGGTCTGCCGGCCAACCTCGGGTGATCGGCAAGTTTGACCTAAGGCCCGCTGCGTGCTTTGTGTAGCATCCCGCGCTGCAACTAGTCAAGAGGTTTTCGGAGCATTCAAGCTTGATCTGATCATTCGCCGTCTGGGCCATTGCGCGTAGCCAGAGTTGCTATTATGGGCTTGCTTGCTGCTGTCGTCTTCAGCGCGACGCTGCTGTTGCAAGTAGCAATTGTCTCGCTCTGCACACTTTGGCCAATCAGGCATGATCTGAGGCTGCTTCTCAATCCACATGGCTGGCAGCAGCTATACTCAGTGGCAAATTCAAATCTGGATGTCTGGGTGTTGTCGTTGCTTGCATGCATAGCAAACCTGGCTTGCCTGGCTGGCGTGGCTAGCAGCACCAGCAGACGGCGACCATTGTCAGCTGCTCCATGCTACAGAGTATCACAGACTGCTCTTGCTGTCTTGGCATTACTGACACAGGTACAGACAAGGATCACAATGATGTTCTTTATGCACTAACTTTCTTGATATGAGCGCTGCTTCAGCCCTGTTGCTGCCTGCAGCTGCTTCTGCTGGGCAAAGCAGTCACCGTAGCTCTCTTGGCAGATGAGATTGTCTTGCCAGGCGAAGAAGCTGGACAATGTGGACTCTTAGCTATTTATTTGGCTGTGTGTTCCAGTATCACTGGACTTGCTGTGCAATACTATGCAGCAGAATCTGTTATATCAGGTACAGTGTTTTCTCTTGATAACAATGGCTTTAATCCCCAAGAAGATTGTCTTCATATCGTTGCCCTTATGCAGAGATTTGCAGTCAAGTCTGCAGTGATCAGTTCCCAATTGCCTGGTTCCTACAATGAGAACGTACTTATACCAAGTGTCCTTGCAAGGAGAAATTACTGCAGCTTGCATCATACCAGGGCTGGTCAGACATAGATACGTTTGACACGCTATGGTTGCAGATTGGCAAGAATCCTTCTGGGCTGAAAGTCCTGAATTGTTGACGCCACTGCTGGACAAGAATGATGACGGTGCTGCATCAGCCAGCAAATCCAAGTCTGCACCAAAGAAGCGTGAAACACAGACCGTCAAAGCCTTGCTGATGATGAGCGCTGTGGACACACCATTGCTGCTCCTGGCATTTGCAGCAGGTGACACATTGCTCCACTTGTTTTGGTGTTTTGCTCAAGTTGCAGTGATCCTCATAAACTATAGCCCCACAAGCGGCATGGTGTTGCATTGATGTTGAATACTGTAGCGTTGCAAAGTATCAGTTGATGCATTATGCAATGCCATGTCATTTTGGTGGACCTGCACTCTGCTGCCTTATAAGCTCACAAGGCACTCTGCATATGTCATGCTGCACATTGTCTGCAACCTGCGAAACATCATCTTGCTCAAGACACATGATGAAGTGAGACAGGCATTGCTGATGTTGCCATCAATGCTGCACAGGAGCTGCAGCAGCGCTGGGACAAGCGCTTGTGCCTTACTTCACTGGCAAGATCATAGACTATGCCTCCATTGAACCAGATCGTCAGATGTTTGTCCAGACAACCATCAAATTGGTGGCAGTAGCCTTTGGATGTGCAGTCTTCACAGGCATACGTGGCGGTCTATTTACGCTGGGGATGGCTCGCCTCAACTTACGCATACGCACCAAGCTGTTCCATTCGCTGCTTCAGCAGGACATTGCCTTCTTTGATACCACCAAGACTGGGGAGATCACAAGCAGGTCAGCACCAATCTAAAATCTTGCCCTCTGCTGCTGTGCGTTTCTGGCCATGCACACATCGCCAGCATAGCTGGCAAACCTGTACATTTTGCCACATGCAGACGTTTGCTGTTAGACAATTATACCAATCGTTGGTTGGGCAGCAGATCCGAATTTCTTCTGCACAACTATGCAAGCTGACGACAGCCAAGTTCTAGATTATCAGAACAAGCCACAGTGTCCCTGATTGAGGGGTGTGCGTTTTGATGCATCCTGACATGAAATGGCCGCCACAATTTTACCTGGGTTGAACACTGTCCTGTACAATCTTTGTTATGCTTGCTGCAGGCTAGCAGCAGACACCACCACTGTGTCTGATCAAGTATGCCTGAACCTCAACGTGGCGTTGCGTAGCGTGACGCAAGCAGTCATGGTGCTGGTGTTCATGTTTGCTGCCTCTTGGCGCCTCACCGTTGTCACCTTCATCATCATCCCAGTCATTCTGGCAATCTCCAAGGTGTATGGCCGCTTCTACAGGTGAGCCAATGGCAAAAGTGGCCTGCACCAATGGCAGATGGTGATTGCAGCAAACGGTTGCTCCTTATGCATCTGGTCCATCTCTGCTGCACAAATGGTGCATGTGTACCTGAGTTGTCTGACCACAGTGTGCGCCTTTATGAGACGCCGTTTGAGATGCATCTTTACTGTCATTTCTGCTGCAGAGGGCAAAGCTCAGTTCACAAAATTGTGCTGTCATTGCTATCGCACTTGACTTGCAAAAACCAAGTCTCCGACACAGGCCTGCAGCAGATCTTGCTGTGGGTGCAGGATGCTGGCAAAGCAGGTGCAGACAGAGCTGGCGCAGGCCAACAGTGTGGCTGACGAGGTGTTGAGCACCATGACCACTGTCAGGGCGCACGCTGCAGCTGACAGTGCCAAGGCTGCCTATGCTGTCAAGCTAGCCAAATTTTATGTCCTGCAGGTCAACAGTTATGCATTGGATGGACATGGATGTTTGACTTGGTTGAACAAATATGCTGTCTGAAGTGACCATGAGTCATCAGCAGCATTTTGTCCTGCTGAATGTTGCATTGTAACAGTCCATTGTGCACTCCGGAGCCAAGGCACGCTGTGTTCTGAGAGTTTGTTTCCACGGCTCAGGAGGTTTGAAATGCAGTCTGCACACTATCCATGCAATGCATTGTGCTGCAGTTGGTGTACTGCAGACAAAACACCACATGCAGCATCACTGTGTGCTGAGTATGATCACGGACCACAACAACGGAATCTTCTGCCGTCTGCTGCATCAAAAAGCAGTCTTTCTGTCTACTGATTATTTGTGGAGATTGTGGAAGCCAGATTTGCACTCAGTCTTTCATGATTGTTTGCTACTATGCACAAGCAGTCATGGCGGCATGCAGAGGAAGGAGGCAATAGCATATGGTGTGTACGCCTGCACCAACACCTTCTTGCCAACCGCTGTGGCAGCCATAGTGCTATTTTATGGTGGCAACCTGGTGCTGCAAGGCCACATGAGCGCTGGTGCTCTGGTCTCCTTCATGCTGTACCAGCAGTCCCTCTCCGCTGCCTTCCAGGTCAGCCCATCAGTTCTCATATACCTGTCCTCATGTATCCACCTAATTACTCCTCCTCATACACAAAATTGCATGCATCGTCAGGCCTAAATGGCATGCACTGTAGCAGGCCTTACGCAATGACTGTTGGCGGCTGCTTGTTAAGTTCTGCTTGTGTTTGAAGCGCACTATGCACAATTTTTACTCTGTCATGGACTGTTCTGATAGGCAATTTTAGCCAGACAGACTTACAATACTGTTCAGAGACAGCATCCGCCTGCCTGCATCATTGCAGCTGACATGTTGGGCACTGTAGATGGTGGGGGATGTATTCAGCTCCTTGACAGCAGCTGTGGGGGCAGCAGACAAGGTGGTGGAACTGATGCAGCAGAAGCCTGCTATACCCGCTCAAGGCGCCCTGCAGCCTGCAGACTTTGCCGGAACTGTAGAGCTGGACAGCGTCGCCTTCTCTTACCCTGCTAGGCCTGAGACATCTGTGCTGAATGGGCTGTCCCTCAAGGTCAACCCTGGGGAGGTTAGTGCCTGCATGCTTGCAAAGGATGACACTGCTGCCAACGTATGTGCAAGCTCAGTGCCTTCCAATGCATGTGTGCAGAGGTGTTGTTTAAGCTCAGCAGCTGCTTTTTTGGTGCCTTCATTCATGTTTCCAGCTTTTCTTGCTGTCAAATTGAACCTGGTTTTGATTTGCACAGTTGGGTCTGTGGTCAGCGCTTTTAGCAAGTCCAATACTGCGGCGCTACCATCTTTTTTTGCAGAGGCATATTGTCTGCGCTGCCTGCTTGATCTGCACGCAAGCAAATGCAAGCAGTTGCAAGCAGCAGCAAGCAGCAATGTGTTCTCTTGGGGCAAAAACTGACACCAACAACAGAAGATACGAGTACAAATGTGAGTCAGTACTGTGGATCCAGGTGGTGGCACTGGTGGGTCCCAGTGGGGGTGGCAAGTCCTCCATAGTCAAGCTGGTGGAGCGCTTCTACCTGCCCTCTGCAGGAGCAGTGCGCATGGACGGCCGAGATGTGGGCATCTATGATGAGAAGTGGCTGCGCCGCAAAGTGGCTATTGTCAGCCAGGAACCTGTCCTGTATGGCCGCAGGTACCTGCTCCTTCTCAATATGCATGTCCTCAACATGCTGAGCTGGTGTGTACTTGCTGATGTACACAAAGGCGTATTGAGGAAGATGAGCGTTTCACATGCTTAGCCAGGCAGAGCTACAGGAGTGCCCTGCTTTTGTATTTATTGCTGCACAATTGCTTCTCATGTCTTGCACAGGATGTGTTGTGCTATTGACATGCACTGTATTGAAGCATTTTCCAGATTCTGTGTGACCCGAGCTGCCCCTGCTTGCAGCATCAAGCGGAATATCTGTTATGGCCTAGAGACAGAAGATGGGTGGCCTGCTGATGAAGTGCCCACTACTGAGGATGTTGAAGAAGCTGCTCGCCTGGCTAACGCCCATGACTTCATCATGGGCCTTCCTCAAGGCTATGACACGGTAAACTGCCCTGCCCTACATCCAACCATCACAACAGTCAATCATGTGATGCGTGGCGACACGTAATCAAGCTGGCATTTGTTGACTGGTCACATGCGCTGCTTCCAAGTAACTCTTGTGCTGCAGCTTGTGCATGCTGTTGCATTTTGCGCTTTGCTCAGCATTCAATTGTTGAGGTGCATTGCATCCAGCAAACATTGTGCTGTGTGGCGGAACTGCAATTGAAAGCCGGTCCTGGCTGTGCAGGATTGTGGGGACAAGGGTGTCGCCTTGTCAGGAGGACAGAAGCAGCGCATAGCCATAGCGCGGGCGCTTGTCCGCAAGCCCACCATTCTGTTGCTGGATGAAGCAACATCAGCCCTGGACGCAGATAGCGAGGCGGTTGTGCAAGAAGCCTTGGACAGGATGATGCACAGCCATACTGTCCTGGTCATTGCACATCGTCTTTCCACCATTCAGAATGCAGACAGGATACTGTAAGTTTGGCCTGACCATCCATCCTCTGCATGGCTAGACCTTTCTGTCACATTCATGCTTTGTGGATTCATTTCTGTGTTTGCAAAGTCCAAGCCAGATACAAATGTGAATGATCAGAAGGTGCGGTCTCATGAGTGTGTCTTGTAGGGCCGCGGTCTCAGCGCGTGTGTGCCATCCTTGCTGTGTTGCTCAGGGCAGACCAGGACATAGCACAGATACATGCGCTGGCTGACCTGTTGATGTCTTTCTTCATGCAGGGTCATCAACAAAGGTGTAGTTGTCGAAGATGGAAGTCATAGCGAGCTCGTTGAAGCAGGTGGTGTGTATGCTACATTGGTGCAAAGGCAGATGCAAAAGAATACGTCTTCTGCAAGTTTGGGCTCCATGGCACATACTGAAAGCTGTATGTCCTTGAGGTCGCTTGGTGGGCGTTAGATCAAGATGTGTTGCTGCAACGGCAGCGTCTTATGTAGGATATGATCTGGTGCTGCAGTGTTGACACTTGCGCTGCAGTGCCAGACCAGTCCAGTTCTGCTCACAGTGGTTTGTGGTCATGTGTGTGCTGCTGTGTAGGGGACTTGTTTGAATGCTCATGCATGTGTTGCTGTGCAGCTCTGTGGTTTAGTAAACCTCAGTAGAAACTAGTAAACGTTTAAAGAAGTCATCATGGCACGACTTGCTGCTTTCATCTGCTCAAGTGCTGCCGTAATTACATTGTAAGCATGTATTGCACAAAACTACCAATTTTCCAATTGTGTAGCTTACACAGCACAGCAACATTGCTTTCAGTCAATTTGTCCCGAAATAATATTGTTTTCACTACAGACCTGTGTTGCTGGCCAAGAGCCACAGTTTCACATCATTGTGTGACAACACAATTCACAAGTTCACAAAGAGCATGTTCTTTGCACAAGACGCTGCTGCTTCAAAGCTACAGACAACACAATGAATCATGCCATCAATGTCAAGAAAGGTACATTCAGACTTGTCGCAGCAATGACCATGTGTGCAGAAGGCCTCAGTAAAATGTTCAATACTTCTGACCTCAACACTCTATAGATCTATACAGCGCTATGCTGAGCAGCTTGCTATAAGGTGGCAAGCATTGGACGTGGTTTCAGAGTATGGCGCTCAAGGCAGCCATGTGACGGTTCAATTACAGGAAGCCACCCCAATGGCGTAAAAAGGGAAACACACCTAACAATGCCCTCACAAGATTTGAGTTGGGTTCCGCAGTGACAGGAGACTCAGGTCCTACATTAACTCCAACTTGATCAGGAGTTGCCTGTCTGACAATCCTGCCATTCTCCATACTTCGCAGATTCGTTGGGTTGATGCTGACTTTTCTGCGAGATCTTGTGTTATCTGACACACCTGTGCCCTGCTGCCTGTCAAACCTGACTCTCTGCCTGCTAGAAGCGTCAAACATCACCTGTTGTCTACTGGAAGCGTCACTCGGGGTCTGCTGTCTGTTAGGGGTGTAAGCCTGTGAGCTGGCATAGCTTGTGCTGGGCTGTTCATATGTGGTATACCTTTCTGACTCTGTTGCTGATGGTGCTTGGGTTTGTGAGGCGCTGGGTGTGGCTGTTGGTGTGCCTGTCTGACTGTACTGGTCAGTGGTTGAGTCCGCAGGCAGAGACCGGTATTCAACGTCAATTGGTGGAGATGATGACCAGGAGCTTTGACGAGTCTGCATCACAAGCATAAGAAGGCAGGTGTCAACCTTTGTCTGACTGTGTCAAGCGATCATATCTGGCCAGCAAGTTGTGCACAAGAACAGTGACAATTTTGCAGCCATACTGACACACGTAGCAAGCAGAACATAAGTAAGACTGTGCCTCACTTGTTGTTGCCAGGGAAAGCCTTCTGATCTAGGGCTGCCAGAAGGACGAAGGCCGCTCAGAATGGACTGTAGCACAGGGGTGAGCAAGGGCTCGACAAGACTATTCAGAGCTGGTGTCTTGTATACAACAAAAGGGATGACAATAAAGATTATGGGATGACCAAGCACCAGGGGTAAGCCAAGGGCCAGAGCTGGTATGCTCAGCACGAGCAGCAACTGCAGACACACATATGCTTAGGGATCGGACAAAGCTTGAAGCACGCATGCGATGACAGCTCCTTGACCCAGATCACCTGCTGATTGAAAGAGACAGACTGCACAGTGCTCGTCACACCAGTTGGCGTTGTGGAGCCGAATCTCGAGCGGTATTGTGGTGCTTCACGATCATACTCAGCATAAGAAATCACGCGCAATCGCTGGCGTGGGCCATAGCATTGCCGAGAACTAAAGGCATTTCTGCCATCATACCGCAAGCGACTTCTCAAGCTGTATCTACCGCAAAACTTGACCTGTCCTGTCAAGCCGCTGGTCACTAGCTGTGGCAGCAGACACGCTGAGGTGCTCAGGCAACCAGCCGTCATGTACCACAGCTGTGAAATCAGGCAGACTTCAGATCAAGGTGTCAACGAGCGCTGAAGTATAGCTCAAAGTGACACAACCACCTGAAGCAAGCTCAGCGAAATCGCCGTCACGTGCGCTAAAGCTTTCAATATTTCAAATTAGTCAGCTTCAAGCAGGTGCATGCCCAGCATGCAGCATTGCTACGCAACTGCAATGACCGAACGCGATGCGCGACGTCATCACATCTCCTTCTTGCTGGCGTTTGAGGGCGCATGAGACGAATTGCAAGATGGCTCATCTGGATACTTGAGCACTGCACCTTTAAGGTCACAGCCAGTCTACACTTGCCGAGCAAGGGTCCTGCATCGCCGTTGCGGCTGACGCTGTGGCAAACGAACTTGCGCAAAGAAGGCACAATGGGTTGCTGCAATAGCAAGACATCAGAAGAGGTGCAGGATCCCCTCGAAGGGACCGGCATATGCGAAAAGCAGGTGTACCCCATCCACTTGTCACCCACAGGCTTACAGGTGTGTTTGACAAGTTGATCTTGGTCTTCGCCGATGCATGCAATTGCTTGTCATTGGCAGCATCACAAAGTATGCATGCAGGTACGAGCATCAGCAGCTACCTGGGTGGCCAGCCTGCCATATGTCAAGTTCTCTTCTGTGGTACTGGAAGAAAGCAGCATCTTCTTGGCATTCTTCGAAAGTCTGGATGACAACAAGGCAGCTGCAGCATTTGCCACTGCTTCAATCTACCAGGTGAGCAACAGAACAGCTTTCTGAAGTACGTGTAGTATGGGGGCTGCTGAGTGCAACAGCCACACGTAGCAAGTTGATCTGCAAAGACACCTGCCAGACATCAGACCTTTACAGTTGTGCAGATATTCCAGCAGACCCAGATCAGTAGTCAAGGAGATATACCAAGCGTGCTGAAAGACAGCATCACTGCCTTAAATCAGGCCTTCCTTGACAACACCAACTTGTCACCCCTGGTACGCTTATCAGCATGTAGTGCAGACCTTTCATGCACATGCCAGTGCATGAACAAACACAAGGGCTGCCAAAACAGCTGCTGCACCCAATTGTGGCAATCATCATAGTTCACACGTGCAGGATCGTGCTGTGTCAGCTGCTGCTGGTGTTGTGCTGTACTTGGATTTCAAGACTGAAAAGCTATCGGCGGCTCAAGTGGGCCAGCTAGGGCAGCCTGTCATTGGGCAGCTCTTCCATGGCCTTGCTGTCCAACGTACCCAAGTCCTGGTGCTTGGCCATGCTGACAGGTGCCCCATCTGCCCTCAGCGTCACTGCCTTTGCACATATATGTGCATGAATGGAAGAACCCCCTACGCCATCATTGTCATTCTGGAAACCTCTTTGAGCAAAAGCAGTTGAGATCTGTGCATGATTCAAGCATCAGCAGAGGCTGCAGCATGTAAACATCGCATGGAATGTCTGTGTTATCTGATCGGACAATGTAAGTGTAATGGAGATTACTGGTGTGCAGGGGAGAAGAGCAGCAGATGAATTGCATAGGAGCAGGCCGCTTCAAGAGAAGGGCCCTATCAGGTGTGTTGAGTTGTCAGCAGAATTGGCAGCTGCATGCCTTCAAACGAACAACGTGGGTGTACAATGAGGGATGCCGTGCTGCAGTGCTTGACCTGTACTTACAAATGCCACTGCAGTTGAGCAAAACTAAAGCTGGCTGCATAGACGCAACTCTGGCATCAGTGCTTGTTCAGGAGTCAATCTCACAAACACAAGGCTGTGTCTGCCTGGCAAGGTTAAACCTGGATCATGCACACCTAGCACCTACACTAGAGCTTTTCATCTGACGCTATGGTTGTTATGACCTATGCAGATGCATTCAACAAACAGCAAGGGTCCAAGCAGCAGTTCCCAGGTGCCACAGCATTCAGCACAGCCCAGGTAACGGAGCAGCGGGTGCATGCGGGAGATGAGCACCTGGTGGTGGCCTCCCAAGGGCTGTGGGACTGCCTCAGCCCTGATGATGCTGCACTGCGCTTGCACTTCCACCTCAAGGTCGCACTCTGACCACTTCCTGGCATTCCTGTGCTTGGGTTGTGGACTGCTGAGATGCAAGGTTTGCCTGTGTCAAGGGTCAATCAGCTCAAGTTGTTTCCACCTGACATCAAGTCAGCATCGCTTGTGAGCAATCGGCACTGCTTGGGTAACTTTATGCTTTCAAGCAGAAGCTGCATGTGCCTCAGGCCTCATGATGCAGCCCTGCGCCTGCACTTTCACCTCAAGGTCACACTCTACCCACCGCCTGTCATTGCTGCCCATGATGTGACAAGCTTGCACAGCAGAGCGCCAGCGCTGTTCAGAAAGGCTTTGCGCAGACGTGTGGGATGCAAGGCTTGTAACATCAGATATGATGGATGACGCTGCCTGGCAATTGCACCAGAGTAATCTCTTCATATGACGACTGCACTGGTCACCAAGAAAATTGTCCTTACATCAAATTGTCCTTGCCCAGAAGTGCCACTGTAGACAGAATTCAGTGTTCATCTCCCAGTTGCATTGTCCTTACATCAAGAATGTCCTTGTATTGAGTGTCGTTACATCAAGAAATTACTGTACAACTCAAAATTACGCCCCATTATTGCCTGGCGTTGTGGCCCTCAGCTTGGACTTTGCTGATCTCAGTGCGTCCAATGCATGGGCATATCCAAAGGCTGCCAAAAGAACTATCACAGCAGTAGGGCAAATGTATACATGCATGCACACCCTAAAGCAGTTGCCCTCATGACAGGCCAATCTGCTGAAGCCTTCCCAACTGGAAGCAAGTCAGCACCTCTTGTGGGCATGTGAGCAATCGGCACTGCAAACGTACATGATCAAGTAGAATCACCTTTACCTGGATCCTGTGTGTGCTCATGGCACGCATACTCTGCACAAAGCATACTGTTCAGCAACATGATGGGCTGCAGCACAAATTCTGTTATGACAATGATTGCAAAGTGATTCTGTGCAGGCACACGCGAGTCAGGCTCCTCCAACAGTGGCTGTCTTGTGTGACGTGACCAACAGCCCACTGCAAGCAGCTGCACAAAAGCCTGCCAGCACGGCTTATCCAAGCAAAGACGCAGCTGCCGCCAATGCTGCGGAGTCCCTCGTGCTGTACGCTATGCAGAAGGTTGCTGCAAAAGTCACAAGGTGTGCCAGCCAATCAGCAGTCCGGCTAACAGTGCTGGTTGTTCTGCGCTGCATCACCTTCAAAGCTACATGAAAGCAGTGTTGTCGACTGATTGTCTGAATGAGTCTTACATCAACTCAGATAGCTCCAACTGACTTGACGTCTCATTACACGAGCAGCCAGGGAAATTGAGAACGTCAGTGGGCCATGCAGGATACACAAGCTAAGGCAGGCAGTTTCTGAGGACACTCTGAGAAGCCTGCCCCTCACACAAAGGCAGTCTGTAGCTCCCCTCAGAAAAGACCCTCTGACAGGCCTCACCCGCAGGTAAATTGCATTATGGCTTTGCAGATATTTGGCCATGCATGTGCTGTTTCTGTGGGCGTTGAGGCATATAATTACATGCAGCGATGCAAACAAGTACATGGCACATGAGCAAATTTGGCAGGTCGCATGAAGCCAAATCTGACGTTTTGCACATGGAAGTCTTGTGCAGTTTCATATTTGCAATCACTTTACGCATCGTCTGAATTGCTGCAAGTGTCTGATGTGCATGCATTCTTGGGTGCAGGGACGTGCATGGGGACATGTCAGCCATTGTGCTAGCCTTGCGATGGCCCGCAACATCTTTCAACCAAGCCTTTGAAGTGTCAGCCCGCACACCTCCACCTAAGGGCAAGATCAGGAGCGCTGAGCAACAAGCGGCCTCTGAGCGAGCACAGCACCGCTGGGGACAGATCAAGATGCTGCATGTGGAGTTCCATCGCGCCCGCAGGTTATTGTGCATTGACTGATGTTCATGCAATAGTTGCATGCTTTCTCAATAGGCACACTGTTGACGTGTTGATGATGCACAGTACTAGGTGTGCACATCGAGCACAGCATTTGTAGTCATAATTTGCACGATTCGGCAGCAACTCTGGCATGGGCTCCAACTGCTTTGCAATGACTTGCTGCTCACAGACTTTGGTCTGCAGAGCCATGCTGCTCAGCAAGTGGTGGACTGCTAGCACCCAAATCCTGGCGAAAGGAAGGGTCAAAGCAAGGCAACTGGAAGAGCAGCTATGGGTAGAGCGCAGAATGGCTGTTAGAGTCAGTCCTGCTTTGCATATCACAGATCAGTACGGAAGGGTAGTGCACCCAGAAGACATAGACCTTCAGCTGCCAATGGTTTAGGCTGGTGCAGCGCATATGATGCAGCGAATTTGTCAGACTCTGGTTTTGCAATTAGCCAAGTAAGCAGCCACAGAGTCTCATCGTTCCAGTCAAGTAGAAGCAACGTCAAAACGTAGGTAGCAGGATGCAGCAACAGATTCCAATTTGCAGGATTGACGTCATGATCAAGACCATAGACAGCAACTTCAGCATGTGTATAACCAACTTTCGTATCGAAACATGCAGCTGTTTTGCATGTGAAGTCATGTGCAGACTGGCACTGCAGTTTTTCAAGTCATGAACATCAACAATAACAGATTATTGTCAAGGACTAGTGCTGTCACAGATCAAGAAGTGAGTGTTGACCGGACAAAGATAGGGCAGCAAGAGCATGAGAGGCATCTGACTTGTCCTTGTTGTCGTTAGCACTAACAGAGTCGCCCTGAGCTGTGACTGGCAAGCTCCATTGTGCCCAGAGATCAGTACTAGCAGGACTACTGTTCTGCTGTGTTGCACCAGCACCCTGTGCTTGGGTGCTCTGGCTGACTCCTTGTTGCTCACTTGCTGAAGTTACATCAGCAAAATCAGACCACTTATGTGAAGGGCTTATATCTACACCAGATGCAGGGGCACCATCAGGCAACGCATGTGCCTCTGTAGACCTGCTGAAGCTACTTGAGGCTGATGCTGCATCTGAAGTGAATTGACCCATTGGCCCACTGCCCGCTCTTGTTGAGTCTGCACTGAGCTGTGCCATTGGCCCACTACCTGTCCTTGCTTGGGACGATTGCCGCATTGAAGGCATGGCTCTAAGTGGCACGTTTGCTGCTTCTTTCGCAGCTGCTAGAGGATCTATATCCTGCAGTCCTATAGACTTCCTGCGAGGGGACGGTAGCGGCGGCTGCATGCTACGTGGCGACTGACCCCCTGAACTTAGCCCACTGACACTCCCCCGCTGCTGTGATGAGCCTAACACACAGGCAGAAGACGATGCCTCTGGCTGCTGCTGAGCCATTGTGAAAGGTGCACTAGAGACTGCGTTTGCCGTAGATGCTGGCTGACTGGCTGTTGGATTGCTGACCTCAGCAAAAGCAGTCCAGTCAGAAGGGGTGACTGCAGCTGCTTGGGGGGTGGTAGCAGGGGCAAGACCCAGGCTGCCTGTGAAGGAGCTCCAGCCTGACTGCATGGAGCGCTCGATTTCTGACATGCTGGGCACGCTGGGTATGCTGGGCATGCTGGGCAGGCTGAGGCTCTCAGGGATGCTGCTCAGCATGGCTTCTATGGAAGAGTAAGCAGAGGCTTGCTGATCTGAGCCATGGCGTGATGCAACTCTCTGTGCATGCCTTGCTGCCGGCTGCTGCTGCTCGCCTGTTGACCTGCTCAGCCTGCCTTGCCAGGAGCCTGACGCATAAGGACTGGCACCCTGACTTGCAATATGACCTGAGTCTTTTGAGCTGGCTCTTGACATGCCTGTTGAGCTACTGATGCCCAGATCGCCCAAGTCAACAGACGAGCCCTGAGTTGACAGGCGGCTGGGGTTCCCCGCAAAAGAGAAGCGCCCCTTTGGGCTGGGTGCATGCAGCTGTGAGGCTTGAGGGGTATGGCTGTGCGCCCTTGTGAGGGGTTGGGGGTTGGCTGGGGTGGATGAGGTCTGCCTGGAAGGGCTTGCCGACTGGGGAGGGGTCTCATCGTAGAAGGGGAGGGAGTCTTCATGCATGATGCCGTTGATCTGAGCCTTCACCATGTTGACGTCCCGCGGCGAGCTGTTGTGTTGATGTCCGTCATTGGAGTGCAACCCAACTGCAGCACATTGCTTCCAAGTATAAATAGGCAGCCGCGCGACGAGGGACACTTTGCATGTTGCCATAAGATATATGCAGTAGCTGACAGCAGCATAAAAGCACCTCTTGTCATCCAAGTGCAGACACTGTAACAGCTAGCTGCGTCACATTTGACCGACGTATACCAATGCAGTTTAATGCCACACACACCGAGCCTTGTTGACTAGAGTATCCTTTTTGTACTTCTTCTCAAGGCATTGCTTGCAAGGCATGATTGATGATTCTGAGCTTTGTGGCTGAAGGGTAGAGCACATCTGCAACACCTTGGGATGCGGTGCGGGCTGGCTGGTACATACCGCCTCTTGCCCAGACCTCAACAGCTAACTGAGCTGCAACATTACTGTGCAACATTGTTCTGAGCTTGGGCATTGAGGCATGAGCTCACGCAAAGCTCCAGAAGCTTTGCAGCTAAAGCGGCCCATACCTGCCAACTGAGCAGCCACATCACTGTGAGCCATCATTCTCGTTTGGGCATTGGGGCATGAAAGATCCCTGAAGCTTCAGAGAAGCGCTGCAGGTTAGGTGCTTATTACCACGTTGGGTAAACAGATGCCACAATCCCAACACCTGAGTGAGCTGCAACATCACAGTGCCTGGGCGTTGGAACATTGAATGTACCTGAAGCTCCAGAGAAGCGCTGCAGGTTAGGGGGCCCTGTCCTGGAGGGCAGGCGTCCAGTGAAGGAGGAACCAGATCGCCCTCCAAATGAGTTGCCACTGCTGCGTACAAAGCTGCTCTCTCGCGAGGGGAACAGCTCCCCATCTTCTGAAGTCAACCGGTGCTTCTCTGCAAATGTCTGCAGCAAATTCAAGCATGTGTCACTTAAATATGCCAAATTAATGACACTAGTAACAACATCCAAACCTTAATCCCACAGGATTACAGGGTTCAGCATGGTGAAAAAGTGGGGCAGCAATGCCTGTTGAGTCTTACCAACACAAATGCAAATTTTGGCTGTACAGAATGCCTTGACATTGCACGCAAGAGCTACAGGCCTGTTGGCTTAGTGAGTGCTGCCTTGTGCAAATTGAGATATGTACCATCATGTGCACAGCCTCCAGAGCGACGCTTGCTCAGTGCAAACTGTGGGATGCGTATGCATAGTCAAAGCCTTTAGAACCACAATTGGTCTACTTTGTGGAGGGCATGCAGTCTGCAGAAAACTTATGCCCAGGGTAAGCATCACTGCAGGAGGGTTTGTGGAACGCCCTGATCGATGATCAGCTTGATAACTTATCAGTTGTCAAGCACTGGGTGCTCAAAAGTCTGCGAATTTTGCACATTCCGTTACTCTAGAGCAGGGGTGCGGGATGCAGTGGGAGCTTGCTAGGCTAGGGGCAAGCCCAATACACTTGGCAAACAACCGTGAACAAGGACCTCACTTCGCTCCATGCTCAGTGCAAATGGTTCAGGTCAGCACAGGACCAAATTGGAGGCAATTGATTGTTCCAGTACGTAGCTAGCTGGGCCTGCTGAGCCTGCCTAGCATACAATTAGAATGCATGAACACAAATAAATAAATGGGAGCTTGCCTTGACCATGTTGCGGCCCTTGTGCATGAGGTCAGACAGGTTGCTGACAGAGGAGCCGCTGCCCTGCACAGCTTGCCCCACCTTGGCAAACGTACTCCAGCTTTGTGCCCTGCGGCTGCATGCTTCTGCTACCTGCAATTGGCACAAGCAGTCATTTAAGCCATAAAGAGGTCAAGGCAGAGACAAGGAGAGAAACATCAATGATCAGCATGTGTTTGCAGTCTTCTGCTGTCTGCACTTTGGACTTGGACGCCTGTAGCTACTGGTACATAATGAAAGCAGCAACCAGCAGGAACAAACAAAAGCTTGACAAGTAAGTCAATGCAGACTTTTGTCACCTGCACATTGCAACACAGCGCCTGAGGCTGCTGGTCAGACACAAAGGCAGAGACAAAGAGGAAGCAAAACATTGACAGCTCAATGGCTGCAGGTTCCTGCTACCTGCAAGATGCAGCAAAAAAACCCCTTGCAAAAGTTGCGCAGCACCACAATGCTGTACTGCTGCAACCTAATTTCTATGGTATTAGTCTTGCTCTATCTCCACTTTGCAATTGTTTGATGGATGAGGTCGGCATTGACATCCAGGAGACAAGTTTGCATGCTGCACACCATGCATATCTTGGTAACACACTGACTGTGCCAACAACCTTGACTGACTAGTTCACTAATAATCAAGCATCCTGATTATGCCACACAACTCATGTGGAGCTGAATCAAGATCACCATGCTACAAAACCCAAGCAGCAGCTTGCAGAAGACAGCCTTAAATGCTTGTCAGAATGTGGTGACACGCCAATCATGCGCCCCAGCCTTGCATAAGGAAGATTGCGTGTGTGATGAGAAGAATTGCCTGAGTGTGATGCTCATAACTCCACAGTCCGGCACATGTGCTAGGTATGTGTGGGCCTAGTCCTGTCTTGCCAGGCAGGCTTGTTCTCAGTGTCTGTGTAGGGACGTCTGATATTCGACTTTTGAAAGTCAGACAAAAGACTGCCTGATGCACAGCCAAGCCTTGCATATAGCCGACTGCCTTGTGCCATAAGATAGGCTGCCTTGTGCACGAGTCACCTTGCATAGAGAAAGCCTAGATCCTCCAACCAAGCGGCTAACACAAAGATCTTGACAAAAGATCAAGAGGCACACCTTACTCTCAAACTTATCATCTGTCTTGTACTGCTGGCTGGCCAGCTTGAGGCGCTCATTGATGAAGACCTCGTACAGCTGGCTGTGCCTGAACAGCCTCAGAAACTGCTGTGCATTCTTGTTGCGCCCCTGGCTCTCCACAAAGGATTGGTGGTCAAACTGGAAACCATCACCCCTGCACACCAAGCCTTGCTCATGTTCGCGTACACAGACTCAGCCAACACAACATATAATCAAGCTTGATGCCAGGGCTCAAGATGGCATTGGAAAGTCTAGCCCACCAAAGTTTTCCCCAAAACTATGCTATCCTCTGCATGATGCAGCTGGAGCAATGCTTGACTCTCAGGAAACTTTTTGCTTGGGTGTCTGCTATGTTTGGAAGGCCCCTGTTGCCCAATGCCAAAGGACTACAACACCTTGTGCTTTGAGGCATTTGTATAGCAGCAGTTGGGGATCACATCAATGGTGCCTGTACACAAAGCTGCTGAGCGGCATGGAGATCAGCAGCAACATGCAAGACAGATCACGATATGCACATGTGTCAAAACATCAGACGACCATGAAGTTACACGCCTCCACAGTGCAATAGCAGGCACTGCTGAATTGCTTCAGTTACAGATCGCATGTAGAGGCTTGTGCAAAGGCAGCAATAACTGTCAGAAGCAGTGTGATGCAATCATTGATCAATTGAGGAAAGAGGATTGGAGCCTACTTGAGGTAGCCATCATCATCTGGTGCAGCGCGGCCGGCAGTGGCTGCTTTGGGGCTCTGCTTGCTGGAGGGGCGCGCCCTGATCTCCCCGTCCCTGCCTGACATGCTGTTCCTGCAGGCAAACATCCCAGTGGCTCACAGTAGCCCTTTGATGCTCCAAACAAGGGGGAAGACTGCACAACCTGACATGCTGCCCCTAGAAACAGAACTCCTCGTTCCTGTGAGGCCTTTCAGGTGCAGGAAACACACAATAGTTGCTGAAATACAGACAACGCACGGCAATGAAAAGCACGATTGCGGTGCAAGTGGGTCATGCCTTTCACGCATATCACCAGAGTGAGGCAATTGGGACGTTTCTGCTTATCAAAATGCTTGTTCAGTCTCACCTCTGCAGGGTTGGCCCAGTGAAGTCATCTGCAGTTGCAGAGGGCTGTTGGGGGGTGCCCTCAGGTTGGATGAACTCCCTGTAGCGGCCCAGCAGGCGCAGGAAGTACTCTTGCAGCACATGAGCAATGACTGGGGTGCTCTCAAACTCTGTGGGGCTGCGCAGACCATCATACACCACCTGCAGCATGTCCCATAAGCATTGCTGCATAAGCATCATCCTGTAAGCATGTTCATAAGCATCGCCGCTTGAGCAACATCCTGTGAGCATGTCCATAAGCGTTTTCATTGATTGCAATTTTGACAGCTCTTCAAGCTCAGCATGGCCATGGGCATTGTGGCGGTCTGCAGTTCTGAAAGCCCTGCAAGCTAACACACTTGCAAGGACTAGTAACAGCAGCCTTATCTGCAGAAGGTCGGGGGCAAAAGACAAAGGATCTGCACGTCATTGGAGCAAGATGAGCTGGATTTACGAATGCAAAAGCAGATACATACATACATACATACATACATACATACATACATACATACATACATACATACATACATACATACATACATACATACCTACATACATACATACAATCACAAGCAAATACCTACATACATGCGAATGCAAAAGCAGATAGCCAGACTGCTGATATCATGGCAGAGAACCTGCTACTCCTGATCTGGTTGCAGATTGCTTCACAAAGAATAACACTGAAGCAGGTGCTTATATGCGTGCTATACAAATTTGCTGGGCAGATTGTAGGCGGTCTGCCCAGGGCAGATGGCGTGCATCGTCTGTAGGGGAGCCTGATGACGCCCGCCACCTGCTGAGGGCTGGCAGGTACCCAGGTCCAGGTCTGTCAGCAATAGGTTGAGAGCACATAACAAGACAAATATGCTGGGTGATACTCGGGACAAAAGCAGACCTGTAGGGCAGCTTGGAGTCGGTCTGCCCAGGGCAGATGGCGTGCATCGTCTGTAGGGGAGCCTGGAGGGGGCTGGCAGGTGCCCAGGTCCAGGTCTATCAGGCTGACCTCGTCCATGGGCAGCTGCTTCAGGCTAGGCAGCAGACTGGCTTGCAGCCCAATTAGGAATGGCATGGGCGCCGTCAAGTAGTCCTGCCCACACACGACGGCGCGTGTAAGAATGACACACCATGCCTTGAGTATTATTTAATGGCATGGGCGCCGTCAAGTAGGCCTGTCCACATGTGCAGCACACATGCAATTGATGCTTCATGTACTAGCTGTTGCTAGTACATATTGAGAAGTCTTCCTAGGGACAAATTGATGGGAGCAGCCACAGCCAACTTTGCCAGCAGCTTGTCTGCAGGTCTGCGAGAAGACTGCAGGCGCTGCACAAATGTCCAACAGCTTGACCCAGAGTTCATGACCAGAACCCCCCGCTTGAACATTGCTGTGCTTGCTAAACCTTGTGACAGATGCCTTTGTGCACTGGCATACTTGCAATTGCAGTTGAACGCTGTCGGCTGCGTCTGTCAACGTCAGATGCTCAGGCTTGATATGACACATTTGTAGTGCATGCACTCAGCCGCACAACATGAAAGAAGGGCACCAAGCTTTGCTGACCTTGAGAGCAATGGGCAGTAGAGGCAGGTAGATATGCTGCCAGCGGAAAGGGTACAGCAGGGCTGCTGCAGCATGCACTGCTGCTGACACCTTGTCCCTATCCTGAGCCACTAGGATGACCCTACGCTCCAGCAGCAGTGCAGCCAGCAGGGTCATCAGCCCTTGCACTGGCACATGCCATAGTAGTCGGGCTAAGGGGATGCCGGCGTTCCAGGGTCCATTGCCAAAGTCTGGTGGAATCTCTAGCTCTATGTGCTGATCAGAGCTGCAGGCAACAAACAAGTGATGGTCTGGCTTTTCACTTGTCAGACCTTGGAAAAAGAGCCAGCGGGATTGTCTGCTTTGAAAGCATGCAAGACAGCTTCAAAAGCAGGAGTACGCCCATAGCTTGCAGAACAAGACTGCATCAAGCCCACATGCCGCGTTCCGCAATGCTGACTGACATTGCAGCATAGGCAGGCTAGCAACATTAGCAGACAACCTGATACTGATGCCCACAAAACCTGCTTGATTCTTTTGAAGCAACAGACCAAGGCTGTCTGTAAGACTGCATCCATGTTTCAATCACCACATTTCGCTGAATATGCTATCAGGTCTTTTGTACAGCAGCTGATTTGATAGCAGTGCCTGTATTGCAGTAAGAGCAGGCAGTGCTGCCACTGTGGATGCACAACACATCACAAGGCTGCTTGTAGGACATGGAAGGAATGCTGTGTTCAATGCCACACAATTGCAATGTTTTCAAGGTGAAGCACGCTATCTTGTTTGCATCATGCAAGCTGGTCATGCAGGCTGATGCAGAGCTGACCTGCTAAGCAGCTGATCTGCACCTTCAGTCCAACCTATCCTCTTTGGAGGGCTGATGCTCAGGGGGGAGTCCAGCTTTGGATATTGCACCCTGCACTGCATGCATCTGCTCAGCTGCCCTGCTCTGTCTGACCCTGCTTTAGGTTGCTCAGAGTTGCTGATACAAGGACTTGTGCCTTGCACATTTAGTTGGTTCAAAAGAGTCTCTGACAGACTGGATGGAGATGATTGCATCTGTACATACCTAATCATTTGAGTCTAAAGCCTGACTCGCAAGCGTATTGAACAAAACAATGAGTGCGTGGCTACACACGCTTCAAAAGCACCTGCCAACAAGCCATGCTGTGGAAGCCGTGAGCATGTTGTAAGTACCTGATGATCCTGCCAGGAATAGGTGTCTGGGGACATTGATAGCACAAGTCTGTCAAGAAGAGGCTGGCTGGGTGGTTAGGTGCCAACTGCTTGCTGTTGTAGGTGTTGAGCACATTGTCCTGCTTCAGCAGTTGCTCTGTGACTTGCAAGATCTTGTAGTAAAAGGAGAACCAGGGATGCTGGCTGATTATGCACAGCACTTGAGGATAGCGCATACTGCTGCTTGTGCGAGTAAGTGTGGCTGCCGGCCTTGGAGGCAGAAAGCTCCTGTACAAGCAAAAGTTTGAGAAAAAGCTCAGGTATTCAGCAGCAGTTCGATGTATCATGCCTGCAGAAGCCATGTAGTCTTGACCCATCTCCCATTGTCAATGTGAAGGAGTACTCCTGCAAGTGAGGACATACATAAAACGTCAGCAGTGTCCCAAGTGTCCACCGCATGTGTGGCTTGCTTGAGTGCTGCCACAGTGCAGGGGAGTATGGCATTGTACCTCAGGAGCCATGTACTCCTTTGGCGTGACATTGTCTGATCCCAAAGGAAAGCAAAAGCCCCCCAGGGCCTGTGCTGGTGGCAGGTCAAGGGGACCAGCTGCGAGGGTTTGAGGATCATCGAACGTACAAAACAGCTCCACACTTCGAATCTTCTCAACCGCCACTCGAGCCACGAAGCAGCTCTTGAACATGGCTCGCAGAAATGAGGGACACTTTGATGGTTTTGCGCGCAAGGCTTGCGACAAGCTAGCTTACGTTTTGATCAAACAGACGTCAGAAGATGATGCAGCGTCACAAGCAGGCACGTTGCCGTTCAATGGATGATGTGCAAAATTGCCCTGACTTGTGCGGCCAACGTGCCTGCCAACGACCTCGCACGACCGAGCTGTCAAGCGCTAAGTCACGAAGCAGTCAACGCAGGGCACACGGAGCCTTGTGACGTAAATGGTGAGTAAGGGCTCCTGGGCGTGAGCAGTCAGACCTTGGCAGCTTGCACATCAGAGGAAAAGGTTGTCCTCATTCTAAACGTGTGCTAGACAGGCTCAGGAGGCCCAGCTAGGTACGTGGAGGGAATTGGCACAGAATACCAAGAGTGTGACTTTCATCGTCATTGTGTTCTTGCAACTTGCAGCATGTCTACTTGCCTGCCACTTGTAGAGTACTGCTGAGCTGTCTTTCCAGACATATTAAGAACTTCAGAGAACAAATTCAGATCTGAGTGTGTCCATGACATGGCGGAATGGTAGTAAGTTTGTTGGGCAGCATCAGCCTAAACTCAATGAACACAGGCAACTTGTAGTCGCTTAATGCCTGAACGTACATTTGTTAGCCTGCATAAAAGGCCCTGAGGGTCAAAATCAAAATGTTTGCTGGACAAAGACACAAGAGTACAAGGCACACAAATATCAGAAAGTCTAAGAACCTTCTCAACACATCACCTGGTAACACCTGCAATTCTGGCGAAGGCAGCATCAAAGCTATCAGCCAAACTGACAACACTACTGAACAACACAGAAGCCTCGGATTCAGAGGACTCTCCCAACAAAAGCGCAAGCTTGCGCACATTCTGGTGCGTCTGAAATGCATGTTTGCCAATCTCAGACTTTTGCTGCTGAGCTTCAGCCACAAAAGCTCCTACAACTGCACTGAATTGGCTCTCTTCCTCAGCAACATCGTTTCCTGTCAGCTCAACTTTGACCTGTTGCACATCCTCCTGTAAGCCCCTGCCTGAGGTACTTGCCTCCTCTTCTACATGAGTGTTGGGCACAAAGCCATATAGCATACCATTTCGGTTTGTATGCCTCCCCTCTGCCAAAGCTGCTTGCTCGTTTTCCATGGCCCTCTGTGCAAGCCGCTGCATCAATGGACTCTTCTTCAACAGCAGATTGTCACTGACAACAGTAGAACCCACACTGGCTTTAGCTGTCTCATGCTTTGCTGCGGCAGCTGCATTCCAGCCGAGGGTTTTGCTGCTCCCACGCTTGCCTGACAAGCTTCTACCTGTTTGCCTGTCACCATTGCCGTCATCGTGGTCATTGCTGAGGATGGTCAAGTTCATTGTGACTACTGACTTGCCAGCTTTGGCTGCAGCCTTGAACTCAGAAGTGGCAGCTGCAACGCCTAGATCTATGGCCTTCAATGCCTCCTGCATCTCCCCCTGTGGCAAAAGTTCATGTGCTGACTTCTCACATCTGATAAGTCTTGTGAGATGCATGTTGACAAGGGCAACATTCTTAAATGCTGCAGATGCATCTCATAAATGTGAGCAGCTGCACCTTTTCATCCACTGACATGGACAGCAGGCCTTGATGTTTTATGCAGCGCTAATCAATGGCACATTTGCTGCAAGAGACTAGGTGTGCTGGTCCACACAAGACCGTCCTGTCTAGATGTGCAGAGTAAGCGAGGTCTTTGACTCTGTGTGCCACACGCAAAGCAAAGATGAGATGCGAGGGTAGTCAAGCTTAGCAGGTGGGTCAAACCGGCACCTGGACACGGACGAAGGCCTCCTTGACCTGATGCAGCTCGTCAATGAGGTACCCTCCACGCCCCTTGCTCCAGTCCTCAACAGCCTTGCTGCCGACAGCGTGCCCCGTCAGCACCACCCAGGCCACAAACTCCAGCAGGGTGGTGACTGGGGGCACTTCAGGCCTGGGGGGGTCGGCCTCTGAATCATTGGGGGTGTCATCCTTGCCATCCTTGGGAGGACTGGCCTTGCCTGCTGTTGCTGCCGCTGCTGCTGATGTGGGCCTTGTCACCTGTAGCAGGCAAGAGCCCACTCAAAGCAGTGACAAGTTGTGTCCTTGCGGGCTATGCCATGCGATTCCTTCACTATCGACAGCACGTATTGCCCCTGCCATACTAAGCTGATTTGCAAAAAGGGCAAGTGTCAATGCAACGTCATGCCATAATCTTGCTTGACATTTGCAGCAACATGCGCCCAGAGACTTGATGTGCAAAAGGTTGCTACACATGTTGTTGACGGCTTCATGGTGCTGATTGGCAGCTTTGCACAGTGACAGACATGATGCAGCTGTGCTCTGCAAGGACACTTGTACATCACAAGCACATGTTGCTTGTTGCATGTACCAAAAACAACAGACATGCCAGCACAAGGGTTGGGTGAGTGGCATGAGTCCTGTCTAGGCAGACCAGCTTGTTTTGCATCAGGCATGCAGTGCAAAGCTACCTTGACATCAGCCAGCTTCATGAGAGACTCCAGCTTGACTCCATCTGCAGAGGCCCTGGCAGTGCCAGTGTTGAGGGCGTTGCCAACAGCCAGCACAGCTCTGAGTACCTCCTGCAGGCGGCGGCTGTTGCCCACCTGCCCACACGCCTTGTCCACGCTGTCTATGCTGGCCTTTGCACTGCTCACAAAGCCCTGCAAAGATGCATCAAAGTTTGAGCACTGCCCACACGCCTTGTCTACACTGTTTATGCTGGCCTTTGCGTTGCTCACAAAACCCTGCAACGATGCATCAAAGTTAGAGCACTGCCCACACGCCTTGTCTACACTGTCGATGCTGGCCTTGGCCCTGCTCACAAAGCCCTGCAAAATTCATGTCAAACTTTCTGCACTGCTTGCAGAACACTGCAACAATGGTATCACGTTGTGAGATGTCAGTCAAGGGCTGTAAAACATGACATGCACGAAGATGCAAGTGACATTGTGATCACTGCCAGAAAAATCAATGCTTCCAGCCAGCCTGACAAAGCTATCTCTTGCACCATGCTGCATTACTGTGTCGGTGACCAGTGTAATCAGCAATTTGACTGGAATGTTTAGTTTGAGTGTCACAGAAGTACAGATGGTACAAGACATGTGAGAGACATTGCAGCAGACTGACCTCAAACTGGTGCATCAGGATGAGGACATTGATTTTGTCATTGAGGCGTGGCACACTGGCCATGACATACAGGAACTGCTCTGGCGGGCTCAGGTCATCATATGTGCCCCTGAAAGCCTGGAATGCCTTCAGCTCATCCTCCTTGGGAGCAATCTGCATGCCATGCAAGCTCCTGATTCATGGTCAAAGACAGATGCTGCAGGCAGCCATGTTGTGCTACATCTTACAATGTCTTGTCAAGTGTGACGAAATATGCAGACAGCTCAAGCCCTTGAATCAACAGCTTCAGTCTCTGCAGCTTGTATGCTAGTGCACCACCTTTGAAAGCCCTATGTGTGCTGGGCACATCAGTTGCAAGGATGAAGTTGCTCACAGGCAGTATGCAAAGCTCAGCGTGAACAGCTTGGGCATACAGGTGTGCAGTGTGGAGACCACCTGTAGCAGCAATGCCAGGCGCTCCAAGGACAGCCCTTCGCCAGTCACAACGGCGCGGCGGATCTCTTGTGGGCCCTTCTTGAACTGCGAGAACTGAGTCAGCATGATGGAGACATTGTTGGCCCGTGACAGAGGCACCACACTGATCTTTTCCGCTTTTCTAGGGGTCACCCCACCTGCACAGCCATTCTTCTGATGCGAATGCCGCACACAAGCTTTGCATCAGACCGCAGCAGGACATGTGCATGTACGGCATTGTGACAGCCTATATTGTGTCTTACCTACTTTGATAAATTAAAGGCCAAATCTAAAGGTTGTTTCAACCCTTTTGGAAGGGCTTTGCGATTGAGATGTTGATGCCCTCACAGCATGCATGTGACTGGCACACCAAGGTGCTGCAACTCAAGAGGCAAGCTGATTTGCTAGCTGCTGCTCATGCAAAGGCATTAGTCCGAGCAGTGCTCTGGTAAGGATGCAATTTACACACCGTCAGATGAATTCTTCTTCCTGCCAGGAGTGATAGTGGTGGCGGTTTGGGCAAACAGGTGCTCCAGGGCCGTCATCTGGCCCTTCTCTAGCTCAGGGAAAGGCGGCTGCACCCGACTCCAGATGTTGTCCTTGTTGGCAGGCACCTTGGACCAGAAGAAGGGCCGCAACTTGACGCTAGGCTGCAGCACTTGCCTTACTGGGGCCATAGGGGCTGGAAGAGGAGCACCCCGGCCACCTGAGCAAATGTGACCCATTGTCATGTCACGTCGTACATTTTGAGCTTGGATCAGCTCCGGTCTAACAGTTTGCTTGAGCAAGTACAAAACATGCAAAACTATTTGCGCTGCTCTTCCCTGTCAACAAAACCTGCCTCTAAATATGCTTTTGAGGCACAGGGGGGATTGCTAAGGCTGTTCTGTTGCTACGCAGATGCAGGAAGTTGCAGCGGCATAAGCCCAATCTTAACAGCATGACGTGGTTCAGTGAGTCAACCTTGGCCCCTTTGAAACGTCCCCATCTGACATGACCAATGCAGGCAGTAACAATAGAACCCATTGACACAATTCCCCAGGACACATACAAGTGGTATGTAGGCCATACGCAAACTGAGCTCTCCTGCTTGCATAGTAGCAACATGCAACCAAATTTCACAAACCATGCAGAAAGCTCTGAGTCATCTCACACATCTGCACAGCCGGATTCTGGCACAGAAACGAGAGCTCTTGACAGGCTAGCGCATCTAGCAGCTGCGTTCAGTTACATGTGTAACAAAGCTACCTGGAGGAGGAGGTGGCCCCAGCTTGCCCCCTGGAAGTGGAGGTGGCGATGGGCCTCTGCCACCCCTGGGTGGTGGGGGTGGGGGCGGCACACCCGGTTGGCCCCCTGGAGGTGGCGGCGGTGCTGGTGGGCCTCGTGCACCTGGAGGCGGGGGCGGAGGGGTCGGCCCCCTGGCTCCTGGGGGTGGGGGCGGAGGAGGCGGACCCCTAGCTCCAGGGGGTGGGGGAGGTGGGGGAGGACCCCTGGCCCCTGGAGGTCGGGGTGGAGGTGGTGGCCCACGTGCACCTGGCGGAGGCGGTGGTGCCAGTGGGGCTGCTTTCGCACCTGCCATCCACAATGTCTTTTCTTGCTTTCATTGATCAAGCACGGCGTCAAATCATTGTGGGATTGTGTATATATGTGTGTGTGCGCGTCAAATCATTGTGTCCTACTTTGCACATATTGTGTGCTGATATGTGTCTGGTGATCAAGTTGAGGCATACATTGAAGGTGGTCATGCAGCTCATGTGACATATGATTGACCATGACAAAAATCAGACAGGCACATGGAGCCCCTCTTGTGGGTCTAGACAGCCAGTCAAGTGAACCTTGCTGTCAACCCTGTGAGGTTCACCTGGAGGTGGGGGCGGGGGCAGTGGGCCCCTAGCTCCAGATGGCAAGGGTGGGGGGGGAGGGGCTGCTGGCACTGGCGGTTGCGACGGTGGTACAGGCGCCCCTGCTGGTCGTGGTGGGGGAGGAGGTGGGGGTGGTGCAGGGGCTGAGAGTGTCCTGCTAGGGGCTTGAGGAGGTGGTGGCGGCGGTGGCGGTGGCGCAGGACTTGAGGTAGTCCTGGCTGGCGGTGGGGGAGGTGGCGGCGGTAGTGCTGCTGCTGACTGAGCTCTGGCTGGAGGTGGAGGTGGCGGCGGTGACGGCGCTGCTGCTGACTGTGTTTTGCTAGGAGGCAGGGGTGGCGGTGGGGGTGCAGCCAGTGGTATTGCTGGCACAGCTGTGTCTGAAGGTTTCTGCTCAGCAACAACAGCCTGACCTTTGGCAGAGACTGCCTCAATTGCAGGCTGTGCATGAGCATCAATTGTGCTGGCAGGCTCTTGTGCTTGAGGCGCCTGTTTTGCTCGCTGTGCTGCTTCTGGCTGATCTGTTGGGAAGAGCTCACGAGACACAGAGGGGACAAGCATGGCTGCATCTGGGTCAGCTTTGCTAGACGATGCATCTTCAGAATCAGCTTTACTAGATGACACAACTTCAGTATTGACAGCTTCTTTGCTAATGCCATTGGCTATCTGTGAGGAGGCAGAAGCAAAAGGTGAGGCTGGCAGTGCCTTGCTGTCAAGAACACCATTTGCACCAAGGCCAGGTAGTACTGCAGCAGGCTCACCCTGCTTGTGCGCTTTGCGTTTGCCTGCTGCAGCTCTATCCGAGGCATTCTGCTGGGAAGCAGTTGGCTGATCATAGACCACAGTGATGTTGACAACTACCCTTGGCTCAGCTGACTCCTTGCTGGCTGTATATGTGAGCAGAGTGCTAGTAGAGGTGGCATCAGGGCTGCTGGACAGGCCCCGATGAGAGCGCCCATTAGCAGAAGGCAACGTGCTGGTGGACCTTGCATCAGGGCTGCTTGGCGGGTCCTGTTTAGGACGCCCATTGGCAGCTACGCCAGCAGTAGGGCTGAGGGCAGATCTGGCTTGAGGCACAGGCGTGTGAGGCCCTGGCATGTTAGCCTGAGACTCGGACTCTGACTGTGATGACACAGAGCTGGTCTCCCATTCACTGGACTGGGCCTCCTGATCTGCTAGTGGGCGCAGCTTGCTGAATGATTGTTGCTTCTGGTTGAACTGGCGCTGCCTGTCAGCCAGCATTTGACGTTGCTTGGCTCTGTGAAGCTCTGAGGGAGAGAGCCTGAGCGCCCTACGACTGCTGCCTTGTCTAGAGGATGTCGCCTGACTGTTGGAGTTCACGCTGGCAGCGTAGTCTGAGCTTGGTAATGACGGTGTGGATGCAACTGAGTCTGAGGAAGCATGATGTTCAAGGTGCTGCTGTAGCGCTGTGCGGGCTTCCCTGAATGACTCGCTCTGTTGTGGGGACTGGATGGTGCGTGAGGACTCCACCTGTGCGGGGCTTCTGGTTTTGGTGATGCTGTCAAGGGGCAACTTCAACGATGGGGTGACAGATTTGCCCTTCTCAGCAGGTGTCATCTTGTAGCGGGCCACAGCTTTTGCCAAAGCAGCGTGGCCTTGCCTGCAAGCAGCACAGTCAGCAGTATAGGCAATGCAGTGCCCACTAATCTGTCTTACAGCTTGCAGGCATGCGCCACCTGACACATGGACTTGCCTCACATCCACTCTGTTGGTGCCTTGTTTGCCAAGATCCAGGTGCAGAGCTTTTCTTGGACAGGACGCAAGGGCTCAGCCAACAGACCGGCATACAGAGTGTAAGGCGTTGCTGAAGGTGTTGAGACGAGAGGTGACTGCATGGACTACCATTGTTGAAGGGCAAATGAGGCTCACGTGTCATCTGAATCTGAGGTGCTTGCAGTGGGTCCCCCATCTCTTTCAGGGACAGGCTCAGTGGTGAAAGGGCTGTGGGAGGAGGCCACAATGGCAGTGCCCTGGGCCTCAGCTTGCTTAGTCAGCCTGGACCCCTGCTTGAAGGACTTGTTACCCCTCATCTCCTCCAGCACGCCATCCATGCTTTCTGTCTTCCTGCAACAGCCGAGTTATGCTGCTTAGACATGCGCAGCAATCAGCAGCAGCTTGTCTGCTCAGCCTGATCCCATACTTGATGGGCATATTACCCCTCATCTCCTCTAGCACGCCATCCATGCTTTCTGTCTTCCGGCAAACAGCAAGTTGATGATGTTTAGCATGCACAGTGATGAGCCCTGCTTACAGGACCCCTCATCTCCCGCACGAAGCCGTACATGCCTTCTGTCTTGCTGCACAGCTTGCATGCTCAGACTAGCTTTGGACGGTGCATGCTGCCATCATGTTCACTATCGCACACAAGGCACATGATCTGGAATCACAAAATTCTCATGCATGCCTGCAGCAACCATTGCAGAAATGCAGCCATGCAGTGGCACAGACTGATGGGGACGTCAGCAGGGTTTGCTGCTGCTATAGCTGTCTGAGCGCTATCAGACTACCATAACAAGAACAAGTCACGCTGACATATCTTGCCAGCAGCTGTGCGCCCACACCAGCTGTCTGCTGTCTACAGAAGAGTGGCTTGTACCTCTCAGCAATCTCATGTTAAGCAGTTGCAGTGACAGGCAATGATGTTGATGAGGAAGTGATGCATCACCATAGTCGTCATCTCAGTGGTTGTCATTCCTCAATACTTGCGGGTTTTGGATTGCACTTTGACGCCGACATGTTGCATATTGCCAATTTGCACTGCACTTAAGTCATTTACTCTCTGATGCACTTAGGTACTGCCCACTGTAGCTTGGATTTTATCTATGGTGAATCACTGGCTGTGTTATCCAGTAGAGTAGAAGGTCTTACTCTGGGACAATTTTGGCAGGGGAGGGAGAGGCGCCATGGATCTTGGCCATGGTCTCCTGCCATTTGCCCCTCAGCCTCACCAAGTCCCCCTCCTCAATATGTCCCGCCATCCTGCACGCAGACATTGTATTCTGTTCAGATCTGTCCATAACCAATGCTTGCCACGGGTCTGTCCTACCTGTTACTGATCAGTGCTCGGCATGAATGTCTCCATGGTGACATGACATGCAGCAGCAGCACAAGCTAGGTGCTGAAATTGGCAACATTGTGAGCATGTCATACTTCTGGGCCTTTATCAACATCATCATCAACCCAGCTTGCTGCTGATGCAGTAACACATTAAATGAAATAGCATCACATTCTGCAGATGAGGCACACACATTGCATTCTAAGCATGCAAGCTTTCACAGCATGCATGGTCAATCAGCTCATTTTGTCCAACAGGGAGTACCAGCGAGACAGACAGCCTTCTGAAGGTACAAGCAGTCAATGTATGCATGGCAGGAAAGCTCATGGCAATATGCGACAGGGATCTCTGCTTGCGTTTCTGGCAAGTACAGCCTGACAGATGCTTACTCTGCAGTTGGAGGAGCCTGTGTATCCTCCAGCGTGACGTCCATGAAGAAGTTGGTGGCCTTGTCTGCAGGAAAGAGGCGCTTGTTGCTGATGTCGAGGCTGGGCAGGCTCACACGGATGGTCTCAGCTGACAGGAAAGCTGTGTGAAAAGCGTAGGACAGGGAGGGCCTGCCATGCAGCCGCTGCCCTAGGTTGTGATGGCCAAACCACACCCCTATGGTGATGTCACCAACTACCGGGACTTTGATGTTGAAGGGCACCAAGCCTTCCTGCAGTGTGCGAGAATCATGTGAGATTCTGCTTATGATTGTGGTCATGGTTCAGCTTACTGGCTAGCAGAATGTTGCTTAGCAGGGATCAGTACTGGCATGTATCATGATTCTCGACAGCCTGCAAGACTGGCTCCTTGCTGCGCGGTGGCTGAAACATATGCTGCTGGTGCTTCGTCTCTATAGCCGGGACAGCAATCACGCTGGAGCAGCTGAAGCACAGTATTTGCTTTATGACGGCAAGGATCAAACAAACTTGCAGAGGACTTTATCTGTAGGCTTTATGGTTTAGATTGCAGCAGGGCCCACCATACTGACTGTCACGCTGAGATGCTTGCACGTTGCACTTCAGGCATTGGTATTGTTGTATTGCATATCTCACAATTTGCACTGCATCTCAGTGATCCATGCTCACGAACGCTTGCATTTTGAGCTTTGAGTGCAAAATGCACTGAGATTCTGCCAGAAGGCAGGGCGGCAACTAAGCCTACCTGGTCCTCTGGAGGCCCAGCCCATACACTCTTGCCATGCTGATACAGCACTAGAAAGGGAGCAGGGTTGTCATTCTCCCACACCCCATCAAGGGTGGGGTCAGCAGCTGCCAGGGCAATGAAGTCAAAAGGGCTGAAAACAATGCGGCGCAGCATCTTGGTGATCTCTGAGGGTGGCCGCAAGGTTGGGTTGAACAGCACCCCACAGAAGTACTCGCCGTACCTTTGCTGAGCAGGCCCAACATACCTGAGCAGACAGACATGCCTCAGCAGGACTGCATTGCTTGCACAAAGCTTTTCATAGCACATGCTTGGTGTCATTCTGCATGCAATAAGCTTTACAAGGTGTGTACATGTGTGCTGTTCATGCTATAGGCAGGCAAGTGACGATTTGGGCAGACTAATCAGATTACGCATTGTATTGCAATACAGCAGCCTGGAACATGAGTTTCCACAACAGGCGAGCTTGTCAGCAGCCCCTATGCACTCCCACATGCGCTATTCAAACTGCCTGTCGCATGCATCAGACAAACGTGCTTTGCAGCACAAGCTGTACCTCATGATTACATGCAAGGAATTTGCAGAATGCATCAAAGAAATTGCATACCTGGTGCTGGCAAAGTGCTGGACTTTGACAGAGGTAGCTCCAACCATGGCTGGCAGGCTGGCGGCCTCTCCTAGGCGACTGACGTCCCCCTGGCCTGCACCTGCAGAGCTAGCCAGCTGAAGCGACGCCAAAACAGATCATGCAAATGTGCAGCAAATGTCATAGTCAATTGTGCAGATGTGCATTAGTCGCCATGTAAGATCATGCAAATGTGCACCCTGGCTGATGTTTCTAGGCTGCAGACTGCTTCAGAAGTCTGCAGCAGTCTGCAGCTTTTATTTGCCTGACTTTGGCTCCTGTTGTATTCAGGGTATGAGGTTGTCCAAACTGTTTGCTTGTGTAGCAAGACTGCATGATCTCTTTGATCTCAAACACCAAAAATTGATGCCTGTCCTGCTGATCAATGATGTGCAGCAGCTGCTGCTGCTGCAGAACCAGCCTGTGTGTTGAACCTGCTGTCTGAGGTTGTTTTATCATCGACCTGCTGCTGCTGCTGCCTGCTGCCTGCTGCTGCTGCTGCTGCTGCTGCTGCTGCTGCTGCGATTCCTGTCATTGCTGCTGCTGCTGCTGGTGGTAATGCTTGGCTGATTCAGTGTCTGAGCTATCACATTTGCAACAGCTGAATGCAAAACACTTGACAAGACTCACACCTGCAACGCCTGTGGACTGATGAAGCAGAGGTAGGACAGGCAAGGTCTCCAGAGCCTTCTCCACAGTCAGGCTGTCCATGTTGAAGGTGAGGTAGCAGGCAGCCAGGAAACGCACAAAAGACATGCCTGTGCCTGAGCAGCTGCGCGTATGCAGAACCTGCCGGACAGACAAAGAGTAAGTTGTATTGCATGCTTGAACTAGACAATGAGTCTAAAAGCATGTGCCACAAAAGGCAAGCCCTATCTGATTCTGAGTCTCAGGTTCATTGAGAATGTTTAGCAACATCACTGCAACTAATGATGGCTGCCTGTGCAAAGATACACCTGACAACAAATGCTGATCTGAAGATGATCTTAACAGATCATACGTGCAGTCAGTGTTCAAACAGAGATGCACTTTGATCAGGCAGGGGTGCTTTATTGCTGTGATTTGCATGGCTGGAATTTGACTGAGTTTGAGGAGGACTCACCACAACATGGTCCTCATTTAGGCTAAGCCAGCTTGATATGCTGTAACACACTGAAAATATGACATCTAGGGGACATATCCCAAGGCCAGGAGGGCTCTCCCACTCCTTGAAGGAAATCTCGATCACATTGTTGCCAAACAAGTTGTAAGCGTCCGCATTACTCCATACAGGTCCAAGGTTGAGAGCAAGAATGCCTGGACTGGGCCCATAGCTGCCAGCAATACTTTCTGACGCTGTTTGCAGCACGTGTTTGTACCTGTGGCGAAAGATGTTTTCCTGCACTGTTCCCAAGACAGTGTGCCAGCATTCATGAGCAGAAGGCTACCTGTCTGACAGCGTTGACAGATGAAAGGCCTCCTTCCATGTTGAAGGATCCTCCTCTGCACACCACATCACGTTCGCAAATGAGGAAGAGACACGCGCTTTGAAAAAGCATATGTATACAGGTTTTACAGGTCTGGTCTGCTACAACGCATCCGGATATCATGCACATTCGCCACCAAACTTCTTGCAGTGACAACTCACCGAACACAAAGGCGCATATTCTGTCTGTGACCTGGACGACGGGAGTCTTCTCGGAGTCTGGGCGTTTGAAAGATGCAGTGGAGCTGGACCGGCTGCCGTTTGGACTAGCGTTTCCAGTGGTCAATGTTCGGGCTGTTGATGGAGCAGCTTTGTCTTTCTCTGGCTCAGTCTTTGGTGTGGCAACGCTGCCCAGCCAGGACCACATAGCTGCAGGGTCATCGACTCAAGATCGTATGCTCTCTTGGCAGCCGCATAGTCAAGCGAATGCAGTCACGCACAGGTCCTGTAGTGCAGCACGATATGTCGTGATCAAATCACATTATTCTGCACAACCGCAGCGCAAACGCGTGATGCGAGACCGTTTTGTCTGTAGCGGGCTTGGAATGACAAGCTCACGTGCGGGGTGTCACATGCATGCAGTCATGAGTAGCACACACATGCCAAGGCATGCATGAATGGCAAACGCAAGCGGATCTTGAGCCCGACAAGCTGAAAGATTCTTGCCTCATCACGATCGACATGAGATGAGCTGCAACTGCATTTGTTGCGATTGGCTGTTTGCATGACAGCAATTGCTTGCAAGTAGTTTTCTGTTTTCTGTCCATTGCAACACTTTGAGCAGATGTTGAAGCCATCAGGATGTCTAGCTCAAACCGATCGCCAGTTCACGAGCCGCACAGTGGCGTCTGCATGCATGCAGACTTCTGAGCCGATCGGCTCAGATCAGATCAACTCCTGAGTTAGTTTCCTTGAGATCGCTCAGCACGCTCACTGCCTTTGACCTTCTCATGGTTTGCTTGTCAATGCTTGTGTGTTAATGCATTGATAGCGCAAGCGGCTGTCTGAGGTATCATTCCTGCTGTCTTGGTCGTACCTGGTTGGCGATGGCAAGGGCGCCTCGCCATGCGTTCGACAAGATGATTTTGCTGGGCAAAAACTACCTCGAACATGCCAAGGAGTTGGGAGACAAGGTTCCCCCAAAACCAGTGCTGTTCATGAAACCGCCAAGCTCTGCTGTCATCGCTGGATCTCAGCATGATACAGTGCAAGTCAAACTTCCGAAGGACAGAGGCGTTGTGCACTACGAGATCGAGCTGCTACTGAGGCTGAGCGAAGACCTTCAGATTGATGCAGTATCACTAGGACTTGATCTCACATTGAGAGACATACAGAAGGATCTCAAAGACAATGGCTGGCCATGGGAGATAGGCAAGGTGTTCACGAATTCAGCCATCATCGGGCCTTGGGTAGACCTGAAGCAATTTTCAAACTACATGAGCGAGGAATTTGCACTAAAGCTTGACGGCAAGAAGGTTCAGCATGCCAAAGGCAATGAGATGAGCATGAAGCCTGACGAGATACTGCCTTACATCAAGAAGTACTTCCCGCTGTGTGGAGGAGATGTCATTTTCACAGGCACACCAGTTGGTGTGGGCCCTGTTAGTGATGGCCAGCTAGCCGAGTTGACATGGGGAAAGAAGTTGCAATACAAGGTACAGTTTTGAAAACTATGAGCGAATCAGAGCGACGTTGCCTGTCTGTGCTGAGTCAGAAGCTCAGTGATTTCATTTTTACCCAATAAATCGACAAATCATAGGAGATTTGTTTCGACATAGGTGTACTGAAGAGGAGCACAATCACTTTAGCCAGAACTGTGTACCACTAAACCTGTTGAATAATGCTTTTGCTACATTCCAGCAAAACGCTTTGTGCACACTAGTCTTAAACCATGACACTCTGAACAGACTGTAGTTTGCCGCCCTTATAAACCGTACTGATATGTATTGGGAACATGACAGCTGAATATACTGTGATGCTTCAGCGGGTACGCAACAACAAGCAGAAGCCGTACATACAGACAGGTCAAAGAAACCGCATGCCAGCGCTGATATGACTGCAAATGCACATGACGAGATTCATTGAAGACCAAAGCCCTGTGCATTCTGAATGGCAGTCATGAGTCTGTTGCGCAACTTCTGCTTAGAAGAGTACTCTGGGAGCAGAAGGACATTGAAGCATGTGTGGGATGTGGGAAGCCGGTCTGAATCAGGACCACCTTTCTGGATGATCATTCTGAGCCCTGAAAGCCCCTCTACTGGAGCCCTGCATTTCAAAAGGCACACGCTTAGCATACATAGGCAATCAGGACAAAGTGAGTGCTGGTGTGCATTCTTGCAGCGTGATTGCCAGACACATGCAATGCTGCAGTCACACAGGACATGATTGTCGTCCAATGAATTCTTGCCGCACATATGGCAGCACCAATTATGAGACATTGCATCAGCAGCATCAGCAACAGCACCTGTACAACCTATATCTGTGCGGAATCGCGCAGCGTATGCATCAGCTCAGGTGTGAGTGGTGTCACAAATACTCTCATGCCCAAGTGACCACTTGGGTCTTGAACATTGCATCAAGTGGCACGTGCTCTATTGTGTCATGTTGCCTACCTGTCACATCCTGTGCAGAATCTGAGGAAGCTCTTCTTCTCCTCAAAGGTCATGGCCATGATGACCTCCCAGAACTGGACAATGAGGGGGTGATCTGCAGAGTAGCCCCCATCATACTGTGCAGCAGCCCGCAGGCCTGCAAAATCTAGGTGCGGCAGGCCACACACTAACAGCTCCAGCTCATCGTACTGGAACAGCCGTAGAGCCAGGCCATCACACACCTGCGGAAAGGAAAGTATCATTGTTCTCCAGGTGAAACCAAAAGTCTAGGTGGTGTAGACCGCACACCAAAAGCTCCAGCTCACATACTGGAATACATATGGAGCCAGGCCATCACAGACCTGCACAGTCAAATTCGTCGTGGTTGACAAGGTGAAAAAAAAGTCTAGGTGGGGCAGGCTGCACACCAACAGCTCCAGCTCATTGTGCTGCAACAACTGTAATGTCAGGCCATCGCTCAACTGCAACACCAGCAAATGAACATCGACACACGGTCAAACAGAGCTCAAGAGTCTTTGGTGGGCAAGGCCACACATTGACAGCTCCAGCTCATTGGACTGCAACAGCCATAGGGCTAGGCCATTACACACCTGCAACACCAGCAGAAAAAATTTTACAGATGGGAAGTAACGAAAGCAGAAGTCTAGGTGAGGCAGGCCACACATTAACAGCTCTAGCTCATCATACTGAAACAGCTGGAGAGCCAGGCCATCACACGGCTGCAGCAGAACCAAATCAACAGCCACCAGCCACAAGCAGTTGTAGAGCCAGCCCAGCACACATACACGGCAGAGTCAAATCTTCAGCTTGTAGCAAGATTGAGCTCATTGAAAACCCACGCTAAGCAAGCCATCACCTGGCTCATGCTTTTCCATAGTAGTACATGGCTCCATGCATTGAGCTTAAGCGTGTTGTGGCATAGGCAGGACAAATGCATGCTGCTGACAGTCATGACACAACTCATCTGGTAAGAACAGGCTGGCTATTTATGGCTGGCATTTATCAGCAGCTGTTCTTGCAGATGCAGCTGCCACATGCCTGACGGCTGGCTGACTTGCACATCTACGCGGTTGCACAGTCAACAGTAAATGCCTGTTCGTGTTGCCTGACACCATTTCTTGGCTTCAAAGACATGTTGCAGCATAGACAGGACCAGTGCATGCTGCTGAAAGTCATGACACAGCTGCTGTATCCACAAAACATGCTGGCAATCATCTGCAGCTGTTCTTGCAAATGCAACTGTGTCATGCTTGACAGCTGGCTGACTTGCCCATCTATGCTATTGCACAATAAACAATGGCTGCTTGTGAGTGTTGCCTCACGCCATGCCTTGAGCTCAACTGGGTGTTGTGGCATAGGCAGGACCAGTGCATGCTGCTGACAGTCATAGACAGCTGTACTTGCCAGAACACGCTGGCAAACATCAGAAGCTGTTCTTGCAGATGCATGTAGTCAACAGCAACAACAGCTGCTTGTGAGTGTTGTCTGATGCCACCCCTTGGACTTGTAGCGCAGACAGGACTACTGCATGACTGTCAGCATGCACTAGTCTTGTCTCTGCTTCAGCACCCAGTCGAGCTCAGGGCATGGAGTCAGGCAACACTCACAAGCAGTCATTGTTGACTGTGCAACAGAACAAATGGGCAAGTCAGCCAGCATTCAGGCAACAGGCACCTGCACAAACAGCTGCTGGTGACTGCCAGGATTTCTTGTAAGGCCAACACTGACATTGCATAGTTGACCAGCAACAATAGATGCTTGTTTGTGTTGCCTGGCAGCATGCCTCAAATCTCGATCATTAGAGCAGACGAGACTAGTGCATGCTGCTGACAGTCATGGCAAGGCTGCCCTTGCAAGAACATGCTGGCCACCATGAGCAGCTGTTCTGCAAATGCAACAGTGTCACGCCTGACGGCTGGCTGACTTGCCCATCTGCGACATGGCAAAAGTGACGGCGATACATGCTTGGCATGCAAGCTTGACAGCACACGGCTGATGGGACATGTAAGAAAGGGTAAAGGTTTTGCTTGCATGCCAAACAGCAGATCAAGGGAACTTGCCTTGCAAATGTGTGTTCTGGTAAAAGGCATCTGCTTAATCGTACCCAGAGTCGAATTCTTCCTGAAGATCTCAGCATGTACCTGATCAGATTCAGGTCATCTGTTCTGCAGGGAGGTGAGTAATCACCTGATGAAACCCTTCACTGAATGCGGCAAACTGCCTCTGTATCGATTCTTCAAGGATCCAGCTAGTGTACAGGTCCACATACTGTTGCCTGTTGCTGTTGGTGACTGCAACGCTGCTGCCACCTGGTACCAGTTCATGTGTCTGGATTTCACCAAAAATTTCCTCCTCTACTGAGAAAGTGGTGGCCAGATCTGTCTCAACATCCCCAGGGTAGTCTAGAAGCTGCTGCAAGCCATGCGCCAAGTCTGGCATTGCTTTTTGCAAATCCTGCAAGAGATCAATCCAGGGTGGGTGACAGTAAGAATATTGACAAAACCTACTGCATGCCTTTGTTTGCTTGCGTTTGCTTGAAGCTTTTTGTCTGCGATGCAATGGGTGCAATCTTGTGGAACAGCACACTATGGCATTGCTGGTCAGCAAGCTTGAGACTGCATTTGCCAGACACCGCGCAGAACATGATGCCTCCAAAGGTGCCATGCTAGATTAGATCAAAAAGGACGCTTGCACCACCTGAAACACTTGCATTGCACCTTCACATTTGTGCTGTGAAGCAAAGCATGCTGCCAGGACAGTTGCCCAAGCTTGTGCACAGTCAAGCTTCCTGATGATTTGCCAGGTTTACACTCACCTGAAAGTTGGGCTTGCCATGCAGCAGCTTTTTGTAGACGACCGGTGGGAAGTGCAGATCCAGGATGACACCGTTGTAGATGGCCAGGCCCAGCACACTGCCCACCAGCCTGAACTCTGTGTCAAGCTGTATGGACAGGTGGCTGAACCAAAAGGTGCGGGTGTTCTCCATGTACTTGAACATGCCAAATTCCTGTGCAACCATCAAGAATCAGTTACCACTACTGACTTTCCAAATTTGACTTCATGTGCCCTCATCCTAACGCCATGGACAAATTGGCGGGTGAGACAAGACTTGTGCCTCATACACTGGCCATCAGCCTGCACTCTGTGTCCAGCTCCATAAACAGGTGGCTGAACCAAAATGTGCGGGTGTTTCTATATACTTGAACATGCCAAACCCCCGTCCACCAACAAAGGAGTCAAGTCAACTCTATGTTCATACAGCTAATCACATGCAAGCAAGATAGCAACAAGCCACCTTACGCATGTGAATATCAGAGACAGGTGTGGGTGCACCGTCACGAGTCAGTGCTAGACTTGGACCACTTACATGGTCCAAGTCTAGCATTGATCAACATGCGCTTTGACAGGTTCATGGCATAAAGCACCGGTTGCAGGTGCAGGCCACCCAATACTGTTCGTAAGGTATTACTGGGCTTGTACTGCTGACAGCACACAGCAGAGTGCACTCAATTGCAGCACAAAATCTGTAAGCAATAAGAGGCACATGATCATGTGTGAAGGAGCTGATATGCAGAGTGTGAAGGCCACAGCAGCTGCAGGTGGATTGCTAGCTAGCACAGCAGGCTTTAGAAAATGGTACAACATGGCATGAGACTACATGGCACAGCAAAGCGGAACATTGCAGCTCAGGATATGCTCTGCTCACTACCAACTTAGCACAACATAACATAGACCAGCAGTGCAGCTGCACCTCACTGAAGTTTTGGGCATAAGCAGAAGAAAGAACTCCTTGTGAGCCCGCCTTGACCAGGACTCTCTCGATCTACAGCCCTAGTGGTAAAAGTGTCAAGACAGATGCCATGCTAATCTTGACTCAAGGCTGCAAGCAACAAAGCGCGACAGCGAGTTGGTACCTCATTGAAGATTTGACGTGTGAGCAGCTGAAAGAACTCCTTGGTGACCCCTCCTTCATCAAGACCCTCTTCTTCCAGACCCCCACTGATGAAAGTGACCTGTAGGGGCTTCTTAAGGTCCTCTGGCCGGTGCAGTAATTGGTTCATGGCATCTTGCAGCACGTCTGTCCGGCGGATGCGCACGTCCAGGTACTGCACCATGGCTGGATGCACTCCTTGGAACAGAGCCTGCAGATGGTGCAGAGAGTAAGTATTGATTTATCACTGATGGAGCAGAGAGTAAGTATTGATTTATCGCTGAAACTCCACTGAGCGAACAGGACAGGAAGTGTAGGCGTTGCTGCAGCAATTGTTGTATTGCGTCCTGCAGCGCATCTGTGCAGCAGATTCGCACATTCGGGTATTGCACCATGGCTGAATGCACTCCCTGAAGCAGGGCCTGCACAGATATGCTGGTAAATGTGAGTTTCATGTGGAGTTTCCCATCACATGTAGCTCTTTGCTGCTGTGTCTGCCCACAATATTGAAACCAAATTATTGTTGGCCATCAAAGCCATACTCAGGTAATGATTTCAAATTTCAGAACTGCACTGAAAAAGATTCCAGACCATGCTGCTGCAAAACCAACATCAATCTCATCCGCAACCTGGGTTGGACTGAGTCGTATTGCCAGCACATGCTGGCCCCTTATGTGCTCCTTGAAGCAGTTTCAGCACCTGAGACTGACTGCAGAGGCGACTTCGCATGTGAATACATTCACCTGTGCTTTCAAGCCAGGAAGTCCATTGAGTCACATCTGGCTCCCTACCCTGGACTGTAAACTCTGGTGAGTGATTGTTACTTCGATGTGAAGACACTTTGCTCAGGCACAACAGATACAGTTGCTGCGTAGACAAGGCACTGTATACCTGAATGGCAGACGACTGCACTTGATGCTGCTTGATGAGGAGAGCTTCCCCTTGCATGATGCGCGCCTTGGCTTCAGCATTCAGCACAAAGGGCAGCTGACACAGGGTGAGCAACTCCCTCAGGCCTCGGCTCCCATCCCCTGCTTGAACCCCCCGAGCTTTGCGCTGCTCCTGCCATAGTCACAATGATGAGAAGTGCTCAGCCACAAGTCAGTCTGAACACGATGAGATCAAGCCTTGCATGACGCAAGCCTTGGCTTCAGCATTTGGCACAAAGGGCGGCTGACACAGGGTCAGCAGCTCCCTCAGGCCTCGACCCCCCTCCCCAGCCTGACCCCCTCGGGCCTTGTGCTGCTCCTGCCACAGTCAGCATAATCATGTGGATGGTTATCACTACGACAGCGTGTGTGACATCAATGTGCCAGTCGACGCAGAGTCATTCACGTGTGATGAAGCTAAGTTCTGGTGTAGCATGAACACAGCAACTGCACAGCCACTTGACCCATGCATCCCCAAGCTGGCTGGGCAAAGACCAGCAGATCAGTACGTACAGGCTTGACTCAGCTTACCAGCAGGTGGCGCCGGATCACGTACTCTTGCGCCAGGTCTGCCTGCTGGCCAACACGCTTGCTGTAGAACTCTGACTGAGGTCAAATGCAAAATACAGGTAGGTGCTGAGATAATGGGCTGGCTTGAATTTGCTTACCAGCAGATGCCGCCAGATCATGTATTCCTGTGCCAGGTCTGCCTGCTGGCTCACATCCTTGTTGTAGAACCCTGACTCAGGTCACATGCAAGATACAGGTAGATGCTGGGGTAATCGGCTGGCTTGAGTAAGCTTAACAACGGGTGTTGCCAAAACATGCGTTCCTGTGCCAAATCCGCCTGCCGGCCCACCCTGGTTCAAGAACCTCTTGCCGACGTCAATTGCAAGAGACAGGTAGGTGGTGAGCTAATGGGCTGGCTTGGGTTTGCTTACCAGCAGATGCCGCCAGATCATGTATTCCTGTGCCAGGTCCGCTTGCTGGCTCACATCCTTGTTGTAGAATTCTGACCGAGGCAATCTGGTGCTTCGACTCTCGTTGGACAGGTACAGAATGTTGAGTAGATGTACACCGCGCATCAAGTTCTCGCGGGCTGCCTTGCTGCCCTGCATACATTGCAGCCTTCTGTCATGCACTTGTAGAGTACAAAACACGTGATGTATTTCAGTCACACAATACATGTCTGCAGGAAGTCATGCAAAATCTGCTAATACACTTCATTTTTGTACAATTTGCCATGCAGAATATGAGCATGCAAACCTGGAGCAGCGGTGAAACACATCAGAGGGAACGTTCAGGCAATGATGGCTATGCCAATGGCAGAGCGGTGCATGTCAGGATGCAGGAGAACAAGTTGCGATGGCTACCACTGTCCAAAACCACAGCACTATGGACTGCTAAAACTACCTTTCAGCCTGGCACAGAATGTTCCGCCATTGTAAGGGCAAGTTAAGTGAACTGTCATGACCATTATAAGTGCCCACCTGAGGTCGTTGTCATGGACTCTTACAATTGCCAGGCTGGGAGACAAAACATACACAACATCTTCACTTTGCAAACCATAAGGCTTGTCGACAACAGTCAGAAGTGGCAGCGGCAGTGGGGAGTGTACCTGCCTGGCAGCAAGGCCAGCGAGGTAGTGTTGTACAGGCCTGACACCACAAACCAAAGTGGTCCAGGGGCAAGCTATACACACTTGTATGACACAAAAATTGACTGGCAGGATACATACCTGTCTGGCAGCAAGAGCAGCAAGGTTGTGTTGTACAGGGCGGATGCCGTGCAGGGCAAATTGGTTCAGGGGCAAGCTATACACACTATATGACATGAAGTTGACTGACAGGGTATGCACCTGTCTGGCAGCAAGACCAGCAAGGTAGTGTTGTACAGGGCGGACGCAACGCAGGGCGAACTGGTCTAGGGGCAGGTCCCGCAGCCAGCCGGACAGCCAGTTCTTGTGGGCCTGCTGTATCCTGGCCATCACAAAGGCCAGCTTCTCCATCAGCTGCGTGCCCATGCCTGTGTGGTCCCCTGCGTTGGCAACCACCTCTTGTACAAAGGTTTTTGGACAGCACTTGTACAGTGCCCGTTTTGGTTGAAATGACTGCATTCTTGTATTCAACACAACTGTCATTGCATTGAGCTGTCCTTACAGAAGTACAAACGCAGCCAGAATGCAGTGATTGGTTCTCAAGTGCGTTGTCTCTACAATAAGATGTCCTCGACTTGAGTATCCTTAGATTGCGTGTGCTTGTATTGATACACTAGTGAGACAGCACAAGGTTACAAGACTGAAGCAGGAAGATAGCAAGGCGCAACAGCCCGTGCAGCTTTTGAGATGCAATGCCTGTCAGCAACAAGTGCTAGGCAACAGGCAGGAGCCTTGCCAGAATGTAGTGCAGGTTTTACTCAGTTGCAAAGTCTCAGGAGAGCTACATGGCCTTTGTCTATGATGATGACCAAACTGCACTGACAGCAAAGAAGCATGGCGCATGACAAGCAGGCCCTAGCAATGACCCTAGCAAACCAAGCAGCAGGGTGCATACCATTCAAAGGATTCAGCAGTAACACAAACAGGGCTCGTATAAGCTGATATGGCTCTGACATGGTAGGAATCTGCTGCTGCTGTGCTCGAGACTCCAGACCATTGGGCTGATGCGCATCAGGATTCAAGGCGCTTTGCACAATATCAAGCTGTTTCAAGCACGCTTGACAAACCACACTGAGGACTTCAACACTGAACACCTGCAGCCGCAGCACTGTAGCATCAGGAGGAAGTATGACATGCAGGAGAATTCTTGGGTGCTGGCATGTGAAAGCCAAATTGTGTCGTGGTCAAAGGCGCTTTGCACTATATCAAGCTGTTTCAAGCACGCCTGACACACCATACTGAGGACTGCAGCACCGAACACCTGCAGCCACAGCGCTACAGCATCTGCAATGATCATGCCAAACTCCAGCTGTGTCTAGCCTTAGAAGCAATAGTGCCACGCAGCTGTGTGATGCTGGTTGCCAGATTCAGGCTGTGCCTGACGCCAGCAGGAAGCGTGCCGCGGAGGACAAATGCAGAACGCAACTGTGGAAGAGTCGCGCTGTGCCTAGCATCAAAAGCAGTCACGCCATGCAGCAAAGCCTTGCAATGCTGACAGGCAAAGGTCAGGCTGTGTCTGGCATCAAGAGGAAGTATGCCGTGTACCACCATTGAGTGCTGGCATGCCAAAGTCAAGCAGATTCTAGCATGAAGAAGGTACGCTATGTCAGCTAGCACAGCTGTGCAATGCTGACAGGCAAACGTCAGGCTAGATCAGGGCAGCATCAACTTGTATTGATTGCATGCTGCTACAGATGCTGACAGGCTCGCATACTGCTGGTACAGACACAGGAGTATGACCTGTAACAGCACAAACGCATGCAAGCAGAACGCGCAGACCAGGCTTGAAGTCTGTACACAGGCCAGAACAGGCAACAGGCTGCAGACGCCTTGAAAGGCGCGCTGTCAGGGCGCTTGCGGTCTCTTGCCTGTTCTAGCCTTTTCAAGGCTTTGCAACGCATCTTGGTACCATGTTTATCAAGATTGCGCTTTGCGTACAGACACAATACAGATTTTGTAGCGGTGCCTGTGATTGCTGTGTTGCATATTCATAAATAGGGCCAGGTCAATGTCATGCAGCAGAGTGACAAAAGGTTTTGCGGTGTACCTGTAACAGCTGATTATACGTATCGGTAACCAGGGCCAGATCAATGTCATGTGGCGGGTGGTGCACCGCTGAGGGAACTCCAGTACCACTGGAAGCAGCAGGTGTTTGGACCTGAGGCTCGTCCCCATTGAATCTCCTCTCAAAGGTGTACAGCATGAAGCCGGGACACGAGAAAAGATCGTGGGTGCTACGCTTCAACAAGTTGACCTGCAGTTTGCACACTCAGACTCAGGTCTAGTCAATGTCATGTATGGCCAAGACTACTTATGCCACAGTAATGCCAATGCATTGGGCAAGAACTGGACTGTATGAGGTGATAGTTGGGCAAGCATGCCAGCAGTGTAAGTATCTGAGTCTGTTGTGTGCACAAGCTGAGATGGTTTCAGTGCTGCAGTCCTCGCGTTTGATGCTTAGCAAGAGTGCAGACAACAGCCATACTGGTGAGCTGTCAAGCATGTCTTTGAAGTATGCAGTGCAGATCTGGGGTCACTACAGTTTATGCAACACTGCAGTAGAATCATATGCATTCAGATGCAGCTCAATTTCGTCCCTTCTCTGCATGCTCAAGCTGGTGTTCGTAACACACCCTCACACACAGTGACACAGCGAACACAGACAGTCCACATTGTGTCCGGCAAATGACGGCTTATCATACCTTCCTAGGGTAATCATTCTGTTGTCTGAGGCCCTCAGACAGGGAAGGGCAGGGCACTGCAGCAACCCCATGGCCTCTGCACTCTGTCCACATGTGTTTGCTCTGGTCAGCATTATCATCCCCGACATGATGCACAGCAGCTATGCTGTGCTCGCCGCCTGCTACTATGTACATAACTGAAGCCTCCTGAGGGAAAGCTTGCATGCAGGTGGGGGTGAGGCAGGGGGAGGTGGTGGGTACCCCTAGCTGGCCCTCACTGTTGTCCCCCCAAACCCACACTTGGCGGCTGTCTGTGAGGGCCATGCTATGCTGTAGCCCAGCTGTTATCTGCACGTGCAACACTACAATCAGTTGGCAGTTGCAAGCACAACCAGTGCTGACTGTGAGAGTCATACTATGATGTAGCCCTGCCGTGATCTGCATATATCAGCAATGCTTTAGTCAAGAGGCAGTTGCCAGCATGCTGATGCTATCTGCACTTATCGAGTGTATTGCAACCAGCAAAATTGAACAGTGCAGGTTCTGCTTTGATACAAGCACAGCAAAGCGCACAAAGATGAAGCTGCGAGAGTAGCCAGACAGTGTGCAGAGTGCCACATGTGGTCACAGAACACTGCAGCTGGTGAGCTTATTGAAGCTTGTGGATACTAATGTCACAAGACTCTGCAGAAAGCAAGTGAACTCATGAAGCCCTGAGACCCCTCAGAACAGTACATACATACAACTTCCTAGACAACGGTGTTGATGGCCGTGGGCGGCTTTGGTAAAGGCCAAAGCAAATCAGAAGTGACAGACACAAAGATAAATCTGCATGACATGTTGACCCTCTAAGCTTTCAAGCCTGGTGGGCACATCAACTGTTTCAGTGGTAGCCTGTGCATACTTGACGCTGTCAACCCAAGTCAGCCACAGAAGGCACCAATACTAATCAGCAACAGGAGGCGGCAGCACTGACCTGCACGACATGCTGACCCTTCAGAGCTTCAAGCCTGGTGGGCACATTGACTGTGTCAGTGGTACCAAGGCCTGTCTGCCCCACATTGCCCCTGCCCCAGGTGTACACCCTCCCCTCTGGCGCGACCATCATGGTATGCTCCCCACCACACGCCACCTGTCATCCATGCAGCCGAGCCAATCAAGAGCTTGTCAGATGTCAAGCCAGTATGTGGCTACTTTCTACATGTGCGTGCCCAGGTATTGTCATGGCAAGACAGTGTCATGGTAATCTGATGTTGTTTCAAGGCATGTCAAGGCATCGTTTTGGGTGCAGTGATTTCTTGATATCAGGAGATGCTCACGTCGAGGCATCGGTTTGGGTACAGTGATTTCTTGATACCAAGAGATGCTCTTAACAAGACAATGCAAATGGGGACAGTCACTGCAATGACACTTTTAAATAAGGACACTCTCATTTGAGGACTAGTTTCTTAGCATACAGTCATTACGAGGAATCATCACTGTAGCCCAGCAGCAAGGAGTATCTGGTTCTGGCAAGCTGAGCGCGAGAGTGCTTGTCATGCAGATATGTCAATCAGCAAAAGGAACTTCCTGGCAATGTCCCAGCAAGGCAATGCCATGTCAAGGGTCACTCACAAAATTACGCCAATCTACTGAGAGAAATAGACTGCTTGTTGTTTTGCTAAGCCATTCGCAAAAGGCGTTTGCCACAGCCAACCTGAGAAGCTGGTTCTGGCAAGCCAAGCACAAGCTGAGGCCAACTGCAGCTGTTCAGGTCACCCAGCCCCAAAGCGCCATACTTGCCCCTGCCCCAGGTCAGGATCTGGCCATGTACAGTCAGAACAGCATTATGACTCTCCCCACAGGCCACTTGCACTATGCCAAGAGCTGCTAAGCTGGGCAGCGGCCGAGGCACATTGGCAACAAAGCTGTCGCCTTGCCCTGTAACATGAACAAAGTTTGCCTTGCCGTAACCCCTTGCAAGGGTCTGGCCATGCACTGTCAGAACAGCATTATGACTCTCCCCACAGGCCACTTGTACTATGCCAAGAGCTGCTAGGCTGGGCAGCGGCCGAGGCACATTGGCAACAAAGCTGTCGCCTTGCCCTGTAGCATGAAAAGTTTGCCTTGCTGTGATTTCTTGTAAGGGTCTGGCCATGCACTGTCAGAACAGCACTATCACTCTCCCCACAGGCCACTTGTACTATGCCAAGAGCTGCTAGGCTGGGCAGCGGCCGAGGCACATTGGCAACAAAGCTGTCGCCTTGCCCTGTAGCATGAAAAGTTTGCCTTGCTGTAATTCCTTGTAAGGGTCTGGCCATGCACTGTCAGAACAGCACTATCACTCCCCACAGGCCACTTGTACTATGCCAAGAGCTGCTAGGCTGGGCAGCGGCCAAGGCACATTGGCAACAAAGCTGTCGCCCTGCCCTGTGACATCGACAAAATTGCTTGACATGTGCCGAGTCTGCTTTTGTCTGGTTGCTGATGCCTCTGTGTCATCCGTACACTGTCACTGGCGAAACACTGCCTCATATGCACAATGACATTCACTTCTTGGCCTTTGAGCATCAGTGCCGCTGAGAGTTAGGAACAGGTTGATGTGCAGTAACAGCTCTGGAGCTACTGTGTGAGCCAGCAGAACAATGATGCAGTGCAGTTAGCCACTTGCCTCCTGCATCGAACTTCACGCAAACTCTTTGCATCAGCAGGTAGGCCTACTCAGCCAGTGCAGTTCTCATGCAAAAGATGCACACTGCCTGAAATTGTCAGCCAGCTCTAAAGATGCAATCAAATAGTGCGTGGTGTACCTAAAATGCCAAATCCGCCTTGGCCAAAGCTCCAAATCTGGCCTGAGCTTGTGAGTGCTAGAGAGTGTCCAGCGCCTGCTGCCACCCTCACAAAATGGTGCTCCTGAGTGCCCTTGATGAACTTTGGATGAGGCTGCTCAACCCCAACCTGCTCCCCAAGACCTGCAGTGATTCATACTGCACCATGATAAGAGCTGTCTCAATGCAGTAGAGGCCCCATACAATCTTGACTGTTGGGTAGGCAAAGTGTTGCCAATAGATTGTTGAGTGAGACCTGGACACAAGACTGTGGCAGACTGTGGACTTGCCGACGCTTTGTGGATTGGAATTAGCATTTCAAAGTTGGCAAAGATTGTGAGTATGCGCAGCACACAATGACTGCTGCGCTATTTCAAAATTGAGAAGTAAACACGAGTCTTTATCACAAGCTTAGCATGGCATGCATTTTGTGGATGTCACAGGAAGATATGGAGTGACATTCTCTTGCCTGATCATCAACATTTGAACATCACACGTCCTTACTGCTCGCCTGGCGAGACAGAATCTGTGCTCCAAACATCTGGAAGCCATATTAGCAAGTGTGATCTACTATTGTTATGATGGATATCAAAATTCATAATGTATTGATTGCATGCACCAAGTGAAACGCAAGGCATCTTACAGGCGGTGACAAACAGAAATGGGTTACAAAGCAAACAGGGCTTCTGACCTAGTTGGCCAGAGTCTGCAGCGCCCCAGGCACACAAGGCGCCTGCATCAGCAACTGCCAGCATATGCTGATGCCCACATGCCACTTGGCACACCCCATGAGCATCAAGCGCTTCCACTCTGCTAGGAGACAGCTGGTTGTCATGGCCCTTATGACCTAACTGACAGCTGTCGTTGCTGCCTGTTGTCCACAATTCGGCATCCGCTGCAAGCCGCATGCACAGTGCTGTGAGACGAGCATGGGTGTCAGGCTCTGCACTACGGGTGAGCTTGATGCTGTTGGCTGTCACGTGTGAGACACAATGTGATGTTGTTGTTTGGATGATTGGATGGCTCATGTTGAGCCTACATGCATGCACATCAAATGATACTGCTGAAGGACAGTCTTAGCAAATGAACACCTTACAACATGAAGCTGCATGGCAGTCTCTGACGCTGTGCCTGCTTACAGATGCAAGTGATGAGCAACAAGCTGCATGAAGCAGTACCTGTGATGAATGCTGTGTTGTAGATACTTGCGGCAACATGCGAGACATCCTTGGCTTCCATAGCTTGCAGTAGCGCTGGCTGTGATGCGCTCTGGTCCTGTCCACTGCCGAGCTGACCTAGATCGCCTCTTCCCCAGCAGAAGATGTGTGTACCATGGTGCAACACAGGTCTATCTGGCAGCATGGAATGACAACACCCGCGGATATGCCCTGCACGCCGGCCAGCCGAGACAGCTGGAGGACCCCTTGCCTGACGCCTCGCACCGACCAAATTCGGTATGAAAGTCAAGCGTGACCACAGCTTCAATCTCCGGAAGCTGACGCCGCTCTGTCCATCGAGCGCAGGGCCCGAGCCATCTTGCCGCAGAAGTACTGATCAAAAAGTCCGGGCGTCGCTTGTGTACATCTGCTTTCTCGTGACGGACGCTTGCTGGATTACAACGCTGAGCTCAGTCACGTCGAGTCGAGCTTTGCGCCTGCTGTGCGCTACGTCAATTCCGAACGCTCGTTGTCGCGAGAAGCGCTTCAGCAATGTCGCGGACGGAAGAAGAGGAACTTCAAGCTGCTTTTACAGCTTCCATGCTCTGTCTCCTCCTGAGTGATCATCCAAGACCTGGCAGGTGTCAGGCTTTCAGCGCCTGCTGTCATGACGTCATCAACAACTCTGCTGAGCAATCGGCAAGCTTTGCTCAGACCCGCTTTCCACCGCAATGAAAACGCTTTCAGAGCTCAAAATAGCGGGATCGTTCAAGCACCACCCCGCTGTCAGGCACGTTTGGCAACCGACCGCTCTGCCTTTGCACATTCACATTCGAGGTGAGGGCCTTAACATCTTACCGCAGGTCCTGAGCGTTCTTGCTGGCTATCGTATGAAAAATGAAGTAGGCTCGCAGGTCTGGGTGTCGTCGTGGACCTGAGCCAGTGGCAGCAGTGAAGAAAGCACCTGCCTCCCCAAGCGCGGATTACTTTAAAACTGACGACCGGCCGGTGATCCTGTTTGATGGCGTTTGCAACCTGTAAGAGTCGCATATGCATGCAGCTCACCTAAAGCAGCAATACCTATCTTGTCTTAGGTTTCCATATGGTTTCAAACTGATGCAGGTGCAATGGAGCAGTAAATTTCCTGCTTGACTGGGATAAGAAAGGGCAGTATCGCTTGGCTGCGCTGCAAAGCAAAGCTGGGAGTGAGCTACTGAAACAAGCTGGGCGAGAGCCAGGCGACCTGTCTTCAGTAGTACTTGTCGAGCCTGGACATGCATACGCCAAATCGGAGGCTGTACTCCGTATTGGGCGCAGGCTCAATACACCCTTCTACGTTCTGGGAAGCCTCGGCCTGCCAATTCCTTCTTTTCTGAGGGATGCAGCATACGACCTGGTGGGTCCTTGCTTTGCATTTACTGTCATGCCAATTGTTTTCTTGCATATTGTATGGAGTAGTGTGTTGCTATCTTGACACTACACAAGGACAGCTTCTGCACACGTCTTAATCAGTTCCCCGTTGCAGGTGGCAACAACCAGGTATCAGGTGTTTGGCAAGACAGAATCTTGTCGCATGTGTGATCCAACTTTCCGAGAGAGATTCATTGACACCTAGCGAGGGTTGCCATATCACAAAATGTTCTTGACAGCGCTGCGTATATTGTACTTCAATTGTTGAAGACAGGAATTTGTGGCAGCGTGCCTGGACCAAAATGTGATGCAGCAGACCTCTGCTGCTTGGAGATTGCAGGCTCAGGCAAATATCTGCAAGGCCAAAAGGCGACAGTAACATGACCATAGCATGATGCTCATTGGATTAGCTAGTGTTGCCTGGGTGCTGTGCTGAAGCAAGCCCTGTCATGCATGCGACGTGTTTATTACACATCGGCCTGATGGCCTACCTCATATAATTGCAGCATTGATGCTTCAATAATGTTTTATTGGCTGCATAGTTTGGCCGTTTGATGATGAAGTAGCCATTTAATGCTTGATCTAAGGTGTTGGTTCTGACTGAATTCCGAATTCAGCAAAGAGTCTTTACCAGGATTTACTTGATGTTATTGTAGCCAGATGTATGCTATGCACCTGTGGCTATGTACTATGTACTTTGATTCGTCGCAGCTGGCGTCAGTCGATTTTTCAGAATAGCTATCAGCAGCTTTTCACAGCTGTGTGTTATATAAGAGAGTATTTATACAGGGTCAAAGCAGCAATTTGCCAGACCATGCTTGTTGCATTTGAGCCTGTGTGTGAGCAGCAGATCTTATTTAGCATGCACCATTGTGTTACAAAAGGCAAAACTCTGAGAGAGCTACTCCCTCTCGTGTCTGTTCCGACCTTCAGGATGCAGCTGCAGCCTGTAGACGCTATGATAGAGCAAGCAGCATTGGTTGCATGAAAACAAGAGCAACTTAAGCAAAGGAGAGAGGGAAGCTATGGGTGCCACATTCCACAGCTATCAAAAGGAAGGAACTTCTGGCGAGTACTTTGCTAGACCAGTCAGCTGCTAATTGAATTTGCACAGCCCGCCTGGCTGCAGTCATCAGATCTGCTCCCTATGTGTATGGTACAGTATGCACACTGACCCTCTTCACAACAACAGGCTTTACACACACACAAACACATGGACTCTGGACTTTGTCCAAACGGTCAGCTTATGACAAGCGGAAGTTGCCAGCTGCTCGTGCAGCTCTGCCTGATGTGCGACTGCCACCAAGGAACAGAGAAGGAGGACCTTCACCAAATCCAGATCCCCCCAGCGCGCCCCCAAACATCCCAGGGGTGCCGCCCAAAAAGGGTTGTGGAAGCCGGTCATAGTCCCCTCCTGCATCAGCTCAAGCAGCTGTTGCCAATGACTATGCATGCTATCACATTTTTGGGCAAGACAAAGGAGGAATTTGCATGCTGAAAACACATTGTAGACAGAAGGAGATTGCTATCCATTGCAAGCTTGCCAGCAAGATGCATACAAGCAGCTCTGCAGGCACATGGCCAGTAAGAGCTACAGGATACTCTCCAGCTAGCAAAGCCCTGGTCTTTGCTCTGACAAGCTTCTTATACACTGTTTTTATAAGGGATTGCTGTGTGCAAGCAGCTGTCCCAAACTCAACTGCAGTACCCATGCCGACAGCACAAAGTCATAACTGCCATGCTGGAAGCTCAACAGAAACAACACATGAAACAGTAATCATGCCAATCATTGCAGGCCCTCAAGTTGCTCTACTTGTAGTCTGCATGTGTGACACTGGCTCAATTTGATCACAGATGACTACTAAGCTGGTGGAGTATACTTCTGATACATGGTTGCCTGAGCACAAAGCAGTTGTGCGTCAAAGACTGTACTCGGCGGTACCACTGCAGACTAAAAACAGTCTGATATGAGCAATTTTGCAGTTCTTCTTACATCAGGACAGTATTGCAGCACCCTACCGTTGATGATGCCCTGGGGCCCTGGTGGAGCAAAAATGCCATGCCTAGGGAAGGGACCTGGCATCCTATGCCTTCTGACAATTCTAGGCTCATACCCTCGGCGTCTTTCTTCACTGCAGTGCAAAGACACTGTGTTCTGTCCAAAGCATTGTATTGTCAGAATGCTTGCACAGGCATGACAATTGCATTGTCATGTGGATTGCATTGTCACACTATTCCAGATTTGAACTGATGGAATTGCCATGATGTTTACATTGTTCACATCATGATATTGGCATGTAAATTGCAATTTTGTGATCATCGCGCTGGCATGATTACTGACACATCCGCAAACATGCCTCTGGCAACATTGGCTGGTGCCAAAAGACAAAGCAGAGCAAGCTCGACACAGCGAGAGAAGACAGTGCAAATGATGACTGTATGGCCAAAGCTGCAAGCTGTTCAACCAGTGGTTTTCATGCTACTTGCAATCACAGCTTGTGGCACACTTGACAGCGGCTGTGTACAGAACCTGAGATGTTCACAACTTGTAATAAACTTGACAGCTGCTGTGTACAGTAGCTTAGATGTGTATGGTAGACTATAACAGCAGGAGGCAACTACTACCTCTTCTTCCCGGCAAACAGCTGCTGCCAGCTCGCAATTCTTGGAGAAACTCTGAGAGAGCCAAACTCTTGTTGAAATAAGTCCTGCCACAAGGAGTTGCTGCCTGCTGTGTGCTTCAGCTCTGAGCAACAGCATTGCAAAGCACAAAGCTGCTTTGCCTGCAACTACATGGAGCTTCGTTGACACAAGATACACACACTACATCCTGGGCGCCTTTCACAAAACGAAGCATGTAGAGATCAGCGTCATGACATTGTACTGAGCAGCTGAAAGAGTCACTCAGAAAGGCCAATCTTGCAGCATCTCATGTGGCCTTTGCAACTTCAGTGCTCAAAATCTTGCTGACACAACACAATCGTGATGAACATGCAGGTATCAATAATGCTAAGGTTGTGTCAGTACTCAGGAGGCTTGTGTCAGTACTCAGGAGGCAAAATTGACATCAAGGTGTATGCAAGCAGCTCAATCAAGAGATGCTCACCTGTAGGCACCATATGCACCTTACAGCTTTGCTAGAACATCTAACCTAATTTACAACTGTGGCTAATGCTGTTATACCTTTGCTGCAACATCTTATTTACTGTACAAGTGTGAGTACTGCTGTTACACCTTTGCTAGAACACCTATTTTATTGCAGTACTGTGAATACTGCTGTTGTTACCTGCAGGTGGGAAAGGATTTTCAGCTTAAGCTCTGATGGCAGCGCCAGCAAGCCAAATTGTGGGCTTAGGCCAGCAGCTTGCTGCAGACTGGCAAGCAGCTTGAGAGCCAGCCCGTCCTTCAGTTCTGTCCATAGCTGTTGCACATTATTGTACAGGGAAATGGCTTCAGTGAATGTTATGCCTGCAAGTGCAGGGACAGATTGAATTTTAATCTTGTGTCCTGGGTCGGCCACCGAACACCACATTGTAAGCAATGTTTGCTGCGGGCATGCACTCAACATTGACAGAGATTAGGTGCAGCAGCTGCGTTTGCAAGTGAGTTGTGACTTAATTCCTGATGTGCAAAAATTCCTGACAACATGTTATCTTTGTCTCCCTTGCAGTTTACCTGCATTGCTAAATCTGGTCAATGAGCCATTCATTCACCACTTGCATGCATATCATGATGATGCGGGGCTTCACACCTTTGTAGTCACGTTGCTGGAAGTGTTGCTGCAGGTGTATGTTTAATGTGATTAGTCTGCTGCCGCTGCATGTTGCTGCTATGCAGGCAAGCGCTGGCCCCAAACAGATGTATTTGACCTCAAATACAGACTGATGCTGTTGCTCTGGCAGCTTGTACTGCAACTGACAAACAGAAGTGCTGCATCTGGACAACGCGGCTGCAGGTAGTTTGTATCTTTCATCCTGTACAGCAGATACAGATAGTGAGCAAGCACTTCCACCATTGACTACCAGCAAATCAGAAGCGTATGCATAATCAGTCCAGGCTATTGTGCAAAAATGTGAGTCATGTCGTGGAGACAGACTTCAACTTTCAGCTTGTGTCTTTGGCTTTCAGCATATGTCAAGGCACATGATGCTGAACGCACAACTCGTTCAGTTGTGGGTGCAGCTGCGCTGGAGAAAGCATTGCTACAACTGACCTGAAGTGCAAGCTGCATGCCTGTTTCCAGCAGGACTGAGTGCATAGTCAGAAGCATCAATTGGTGCAAGTCTCGCAGGGAACCAGTGCAGCTGTCAAGCACCCTCTGCAAGTAATCTGGTCTGCCTGACGTGGAGGCTTGGCTTGACAACTCGGCCTGCAGATGAAAGTCATGCAATCAAAATCGATCAATCAATCAATCAATCATCTAAACACTCATGCACTTGATCAATCTGACACTGGCAGAGGCAAAACTTCATATGATGTTGTGGACAATGCAGCTGAGCAGGCCTGGCTAAGATGGCTCAACTGTCTGCAACAGCTGCATCACTTGTGAGGGCAACGGCAACACGTCAATCATGTCAGGGCGCTTTAGCAGCCATGGTTATCTGGTTTAGCAGAGAGTTGATTAACAAGTCGCAAGCCGCAGCTGGCTTTATGGTTCAGAGCAACAGTGACTCTGACAACAAGCGCACACTACCTCTGGGAGCTGCTGCAAAACATCATCAGCCTGCTGCTCTGCCAGCGCTTGGCGTTGCATGACTGCGGGCTGAGCATCCCTTTGCTGGCCTACTGCAGAAGCCTTTGCAATAGGGCCACTAAGTTGAGGAGTCTGTAGGGCTGGCACACGGGTCATCTGGGCTGCTGTTGGCAACACCGAGCCATTATTCTCGAGAGCAGCAGACAGAAGCCACAGGGTGTCTCCACTGCATATGCCTGCTGCGCGCACGGTATCCTGGTCTGAACCTTCGATCTCGGTCTGCCGCACACAAAACTGTTGATACAATGCCATGACTCACATGCTCTGGGCAAAACAAACCTTTCAGCAGCCTGCACCTGTTTGTTCAGAGACAGCTTGAGCTCATCTACGGCAAATCGTGGGAGTTGGTCAGTGATCTGCTGTCTCAGCTCCCTCAAAGTGACGCCATCTGGAACGCTGATACGCTCGACATCGCCGCCGAGGGTTCTAACTTTCAGGCGCATGTCACGCGCGAGCCTTCTGAGCTATCCGGTTAGGCACTCTGGCGGACTTGATGTGCAGGCAGGTTGATGAAACTGCTGTAGAAGCTAGTCAAGGAAAACTTCGAATATCCCGGGTGTAAAAACAAAATGAATCGCAGGTGGCAACGCTGGCGACAAGCTGTGTTCAAGGCAGTTGGCGAGTGTCGTTATTTACCTGGCAAAGATGCAGCTCACATCCTCCTTTTTGGGATCGCGTCCCTCGTGGAAGATAGTCTCGCCACCTCGTCCTAGCCCACAGGCGACACGGCAGGTGACCTGCATGGCAAAGAAGAAAGGAGTTCGATGCATAGTCACCCTAGAATGCACAGAAGCCCGCCCAGAGGGAGCTACTCCCTCCAGATACGTCACACAAAAGGTGTGATTGTCTGTTGCGTTCTTCGCGCGGCCTGGTCAGGCGATGCACATCACTGCACCAGCTCCCCTCTTACTGCTTTGATATGCTTGCAGAACCGTAAGAACACAACAGGAAGGATGGAGTTGAAAAAGTACAACCCACATTTGAAGAGACACACTGTTCACAAGGAGATCAAGTAAATGTAGCACAGGTGCACATCTAAACTTGAGGCAGAACACCAAATATGGTGTAGGCGTTTCCTGGCTAAGCATCAAAAGCTCTATACAGCTCTGTCAGCTAAAACAGGCATGCTTTGCTGGTGGTGTGACAAGACTGACGTCCAGCACTGTGGCCTACATTTCAGATGCACAGGCAGGATTGACAGAGGCAGGACAGTGATCATTGTTCACAACATGCAAAATGTCCAGCAGCTTTGAACCTCAAAAGCTTCAGACCATGAGGCAGCTTGTGCATTCTTTATTTCACCAATGGGATCAGGAACTCATTGTGTTTGCAGCTTTTTTGTTGGGCTGACCCCATTATGCCATTTGTTGTTGGCAAAGTTTTGAAACAAGGTGTTTGAAGGTTGGTGCATCGTTGTTACTGCGTTCATTTCAAGTGCGCATGCATGTGTCTGCTTGTAATGCAGCACAAATCATTGACTCAGTCTGGGTAGTAGCTTCTTGCACTGCTGTCGTCAATTGTGCAGAAATAATTCCAAATGCTTGGTGGCAAGGTCAAGTTGGCTGTAAAGATGTGCCATGTACACAAGTTGGATCAAGCAAACGCTGTGATCCCTTTTTGAATGCGAGCATACCACACACATGAGCGCCACAGCATTGCTATCAAATCAGATTTCATGTAAAGCAGGGGTAGAGCCAGCTGCTTGGACGAATTGCAAATGAGGAGTGACTACATCAGATCAAAAGGGGAGATTCTTTCATATCACTTGCTGCGCAAATGATGCGCTGCTGCTTGCACACCAGGAAGGTTGTGCCATATGCTTGCAAATATCAACTGGTTGTGTCCTCAAGCAGTGTTATTCTGCAACTATACCTTCCTTTTGTCTGAGATGTGTGTGGTGGTTGTTTGCCAGAGCCAGACATATTGTCACACAGGTTCATGCTCTTCGGATCTCAAGCGCTTCAGGTGGTATGGACATGTTCGCACAATGCTAGCCTCTAGTTTGCCCAAGGTCATATTGTTTGGTCCACTCATAGGCCTGAGTTCAACCCCTTCAGGCTTCCAAACACATCTAGTTTAAGGTTTTGCTGTCTGTCTTGCAATGGTCGTACATAAGACGTTCATATTGTGATGCTCAAACAAGCCTGGCGAGACAGAACATGGTCTAGACACCATTTAGCAGCTGTGCTAGAACAAGTAAGTTGTTGCTACAAATATTGTCCTATGTTTGGTCAGCAAGAGAGGTGTAGCAGTAGCTGCAGGTGTATCTTGCGGCATGTCTTGTATTCTACTCCGTGCCAACAGTCTCACCATCAAAGATGACTTGCATATCAGGTCGGTGCTCTGCCAAGCAGCACACCAGCGCGCCCACGTGCTTGAAGCTGGGCATGCCATGACCTGGCTGACAGTTTTTCAAGGTCAAGTGCTTCAGGTTTTGCAAGCTGCTCAACCCCAAGATGTCATCATTGCACGACAGCACCAAATCTCTCATGTCAAGGCGGCAAAGCGCTTTCATGTGCTGCCAGTCCAGCTCTAGCGTCAAGTCCAATTCATCATTGCCGCCTTTAGATGCTATCAGCAGATATGACAGGCTCTGAAGAGCAGTCAAGCCTGCGGATACACAAACAGGACTACTCTCAACGAACACCTGCAAGAATTCGAATGATGTCCAAGAGCAAAGGCAGCTCAAATCAAAATCAGGCGTCTCTGCAGGAGAGTCACTAGCATGAACCAATTTGAGTTGTGTTAGCTTAGATAGATCAGCCAAATTAGGGAAAATAGTCAGACTTTCTTTTTGAAAATCACACCAGCCTTGATCAACATCTGCTAAGGGCCGGATATTACAGCGCTCCAGCTGTAGCTCTTCCAGAACAGGACAAGCACCAAACCGTTGAGGACAAGGCGTAGACACAGTGGTATTGATGACACACAGCTTGTGCAGCGATGAGACACATGCGCATGTCTCTTGCACCGTCAGCAAACTGTCTTCAATTGCCAAAATGCTTAGCTGCAAAGGTAGCTGTGTAGATGTAAAAATGCCATCCGTCAAAAACAGCTTCTCAAGCTTTGGCAGACTGCTAAGGGAGCTGATGTCAAATGCTGGATACTTCTCGGAAATTTCAGGGTTGATGATCTCACAGGAGGTGAGTGTTGTGAATGGAGACAGCATGCACACGGACAGATTGGCATCATTGTTGGTAAGGAACACGGAACGCAGGTCTGTTCCATCCTGATCCAGTGCCTTCAAGGTGGCGTGTAGACCACGTGACATGCCATCGACTGCAAGAATCCGCACGAATTTGCCATATGCCTTCAGCCAGGTGATCAAGCTGTCAAGGCTACTGGGAGGCAAGGTAGGCGATAGCATCAGCCCTCGTGACAGCAATGGCTCGGAATAGAACGCATCACGGAAGCGGCGGCACACGGCGCGTAGGCGATGAAGTTGAAACTGTTCCTCAAACAAAGTGCGAGGGTCAAGGTATCTCAGACACAGGCCCTCCCCGACACCACCTTCCACGTTCAACAGAATTCTGCCCCATAGCTCCAAAGGGATCAAGTCAAGGTAATTATTTCGCGTTCTTTGCATGATGACACAGGCGCTGCAACACCACACCGCAAAAAAACCTGGGACCCTTCCTGTGAAGAAGTTTTGAACTGATGTGATTGATTGAATGAACATGCAAGGGTCTGTTCAAACTGAGCCTACTGATCCATTTTGCAGAGCAGCCCTGCAGAGCTGCAGTTGAAGCACAGGACCACGGCAGGATCGACGCTGAGAAGCGGCAACTGCAAAGCGAATGCTTGTAATGGTTTGTGCAACTGTGTCGCAGGCAGCACCAGTTGTGCACCTCGCGTCTGCAACCGACCTTACTGGATGCAAAACAGCAACGCTGCGACATAAGACTTGCTTCTGACCTTTGCATTCTTGCTCGAGACTGCGATCTTGCAAGAAGAACTTGCCCCGTGCTGACTGATGCGCAACGTGCGTCAGCGTGACACAAGCTGCTAGGGCTGCGATGACCGGCTTTGCTAGTTTGTACAACCGTATGTAGCTCCGACCGGCCATAACACTTGTCCCTAAGGCGGAACTGTGCTGTGCAATGGTAGTCACCTGCGTTCGTCACACCCTTGCGTATCTTGATAGGCGTACCAATTCGCTGCCTCGTTTATCAAGGCCCATAAGGTGGGCAACGTCGTGTCAATTCTGCAAGGACATCATTGCAAATCTGAAACACTGTCATACTTGCCTTCACATCTGCACGCTTGTTCACACAAAAGCTGATAGAGACCTGAATCCAGGGTAGCAGTCCGGCCTAGGCAACTACATGCAACCACAGCGTGCTTGCAAGACTCACCTGCTGCCTTGCCTCACTGGCTGCAGCAGCAAGGTGGCAAGGTGGAAGGCGTATCTGTTCAGCCAGCTGGTGACGGCTCAGGCTATGGCTTATGGTCTGCTCAGGTGCTTGCCTACACCCTGTACAAGCCATCCCGGCCTGTCTTGCTTGTATGCTCCAGGTTGTACAATTTGGCTCTGTTTGCCAAGCCTATGTTTGCAGCACCTGCTCGTGCTGCTAGATTGCAGCATGTTGACAAGCTACTATCTGTAAGTATTGCAACAATCGGCGCAGGCAGCAAACTACAGAAAGACTTGGCCTTGACCAGTGTGCAATCTATCCGGCCTCTCCGTGCACAATGATGCAACTTTCCTGCCCAAAGGACATCAACTTCAGACCAAATCTGCACTGTGCAGCGACTTTTCGCAAGGCATTCCTGAACAGGAGCCCTATGAAGTGCTGTGCAGGACCTCAAACCAGGACAGTGTCTTGTGCATCTGCCCAAGCATTGTCAGCTGACTTATGATGAGCAGACTCAGCCTGAGCTGCTGGCACTGATTGAGCAAGTTCCACCAGAGCTATGGGGTGCCAAATTAGCACTGCAGGTCAGCCTCAATTTCAAACTTTCCAGACTTTGCTGACAAGTTTGACAATACCACATCTCAGTGATCAAACATGGGCAAGAAATGTTGAACAATCTCAGGGCAGAGCCCTGCATTACTTGCCAGCGTGCTCATACTGTATCATGCTGCTCAACTCAGCAGCATGTGTCTCATCCTGCATCTCTCCTCCCTGCAATCTGGGTGCAGCTTGTGTCCAAAGAGTCAGTAAATGACAGTAGCACTTACAATTGCAAGCAAGCACGTTCTGTAGCTGCACACCCTACACATTGCTGCAGCAAATAGACAACATGCATTGATGCTCTCTGCTTCAGGCCTTTCGTGCGCGCTCTCACAGCAGTCTCATCTGTGAGCTGCCCAGTGTGCCGCTGACCCGTTTCGCTGCAGTTCCCTGGCGGTTTCACGCCGTGTAACATTTTGCAAGGCACGGTTTATACTGAGTCCATGCATCATCTTTGTGCACTCACTGCCGCAGTGACTACGCAACTTCAAGCCATGTAACATTTGCAGGTGCAAGGCACAACTTCTAGCTTTAGTGCCTACATCTTTCTTGTGCACTTGCTGCTGTGCACCTTGTAGCCAGGTAACCTTTGCAAGTGCCAGCACACAGAGTGCAAGGCCCAGATTCCAAGTTCAGTTCCTAGATAATCATTATGCACTCACTGTTGCAGTCAGTAGACAGACTACAAGCAACATGTCACCTGTCCAGTTATTGACCAACATCAAGCTGTGTGAATTTGGCAGGTGCTGGCACACAGAGTGCAAGGTGCAGATTCCAGATTCAGTCCGTACATCAGCAACCTGCCAGTGGGGGTTCCAGGCATCCCCATGTTCTTTGGCAGGGAACCCCTGCAAGCCATCCAGTATGCACCAGTCAGCCAGCAGGTCCAAATGAGGTGCCGTTGGCTGCTCAACTTTGCCCAGGGGGCTCTGCGACCCCTCCCGGGTACCCCTGCAGACACCTTTGCTGGCACTCTCATTGATGCCAATGCCCTTGGTTGGGCACTAGCAGTGGTGACCTCAAGGGCTTTCCGTGTAGCAGGGCCCTCTCAGCCAGCGGCCATGCTGCCACTTATTGACATGTGCAACCACAGCTTCAGCCCCAACTGCAAGTTACAGCCGCAAAAAGACAAGAGCCTGCAGCTAGTGGCATTGGAGCATATACCCCAGCAGCAGCCATTGCTGCTAAGCTATGGCAACCTGCCCAATGATTTCCTGTTGATGGACTATGGCTTTGTTGTGGACAACAATCCCCATGATAGGGTTCAGCTAAGGTTCAATATTGAGATGCTGGAGGTGAGCTGCAGTGGATCACTGTACACACTATTCAATACGCAATACGGCATATGTGAGTTGCAAGTAGTTGAGTTTGAAATAATGGTACAGTGTAGTGTGTGACATGCACAACACATTGACGCCAATGCATCAGAGGTGATCTACTAGAGAGCTACCTTGCCTGTATGGGTCAATTAGCTGCAAGCATGTCATATTGACATCTCTGCAGCAAGCGCTGCAACAACTTCGCCCACACATGCAGTGTCAGCTTGATATGTTGACATGGCTGTTCACTGCTGCCTATGCAACCAGCATTTGTTCCCGTTTTGCGCTTTTGTTCCTGTTCCAGGCAAAAATCTTGGCAAAGGCTGTCTGTTTGTAGGTGTACAGTCCAGTGAAACACCATGCTATTGATCTCATTGATTGACACTGTATGATACTTGCGTATTGGGTATTACGTATTGGCCCAAACGTATTGCGTATTCCACAATTTGCACTGCACCTTAGTGATTCATACTTCCAAATACTGGGTATTGCATATCATGTATTGCGTATTGAGTATTACGTATGATGATTCACTGGTCCAGTCTCATGCTGACTTTGTATTCTTGGTTCTTGCAGTTGTCAAAGCATTGTCTGTATGCTTGCAAAACTGTTTGTGCCACAACAGCAATCACCACATCACAGTCAGGATGCCAAGGAAGAGGCACACCTGCACAGGTCCCACTTGTGGTCCACCCAGGGCAGGGCACAACCACCTTGAGCACCAAGGTGGTGCCCCTTTGACAGGAACACCCCCTCATGCACCTCAACCTGTGGGGCTTGCCATTTGCAAGCAGTGCCACTGAAACTCACTGCATGTCAACAGGCTGCCAAGGAGGTAGCTCACCTGCACAGCTCCCACCTATGGTCCACCAAAGGGCAGGGCACAACCACCTCCAGCACCAGCCTGCCCCTCTGGCAGGAACAAGCCCTGACACATCTCAACCTGTGGGGACCCACTGCCAACCTGGAGGTGGCCATAGGGGGGAACCCCCCTGTGGACCCCCGCCTGCTGGCAGCAGTCAGAATGCTGTATTGCAAGAACCCAACTGAGCTGGGGTCAATTGCAAAGCTGGGGGCTTGGGGCATACCCCTCAACCCTGCCAATGAGGTCAGTCATGAAAAACAGTAGCGTTTTCCGCCCTTCAACCAGCCATCAAGGACGCTCGCATGTGCCACCCAGTGGCAGTGGCTATGTACCCATCAGACTCACGCATGTTCATCACAAGTGACATGAGTGTTAGTCATGAGTGGCAGCGCACAGCCATATGATGCCATACAGCTTAGCTGTTGGCCTTACAGAGCTCACAGCTGCCATGCACCGTTTCGCTTGCTTGCATGAGTGTCTAGATGCAGTGTGGATGACTATACACTGCTCGTATACTCATATACTCATATACTGTGAGAGATAAGAATGAAATGCATAAACCGAGTTGCAGAGGCCAGCATTCCCGACAAAGCGCAAGATGTGCCTGATTTGCCTGGAATGTCCGTATTTTATGTCATACACAATGTTCTTGTCAGTCTGTCATTCTGGACACTATCCCTTCCTCCTGTATGCGGTTATATGGTCCATCAAACATTCAATGTGCGCCACTGATCTCCACAGGTACGGTCACTGAGGACTATTGCGGCAGTCTGCACTTTGCTGCTATCCCAGTGGCCTTCAGTCCCACAGGAAGACCAACAGGCCCTTAGCTTAGGACTAGACAAGGCTGGTCAGCCGCTGTCCAGCGATATGAAGCTTGCAATCCAATTCCGACTGGAGAAGAAGCGATTGCTGCTTTCTGCCATCAACCAAATAGGCAAGCAGATACAGGTACAGATCCTGGTTGCATGACACGCCCGCATGCGAAAGTGATCAAGCCAAAATTCCAGCCTGTTTCCTTTCATGTTGTGCTTGTCACAAGAAAACAGCACATCCAACAGCATCAACAGGTGCAGACAGTACATGTAACAAAACAGGTGTGCAAATGGCAATGAGCGATGTTCTGTTGCAGGCTCTACCTGGTGTCAAGGCATAGCTCAACATAAGTTGCTTGGCTTCTCTGGCAACACAAGCTGGTCCTGCCACCCTGTGCCTGTCTTCAGCAGTTGGCACATGAGACAGTGTCTATTCTCATAGAAACTGCTGTGGCTATAGCAATGGGGTGAGCCCTGGCACCAAGCTCATTGCAGAGTCCACGACACAGCCAGCATCACTACAGGCTCAACAGTGCAGCTTTGCACATCGACTTCATCAGCATAGCCTGTTGCGTTCAGTGGAGTGGCAAGCATACGCGATGCAGCGTCATTGACAGTAGCGCTTGCACAGCAGGGTCAGCGATCATATGGCCTGCTACTGATCTGCAGACTGCCTTTCAATGGTCTGCAACAATGACGGCATTTGCCTGGACACTGAAACGTCCATTCTTTACAGTTCCACCTGGCTGCTGCACCATTCAACCTCCATGACAATTGTACCAAAACGATCAATTACCTTGCTTGTTTAAGCTTCTGCATGCACGCTGCACTGCTGATGCGTATGCGTTCTTCAAGATGCCGCCAAAGGCACATGATCAGACCTTGCAGCAGGAAAGCAGCTACTGCCATGTGTTTGTAACATTCATGCTTGGGCATGAGCCGAGTACATTCATCTCCTTGGTCTGACTCTGCTTCCTGATAGACAACTTTCCTTTGCATAATATGACTGAATCTGTCCACGGCTATTTATGTTAGCTCAAACATATTCGACAAGATCTAGTGTGGCTGCCTTCAGCAGTCACGCACACCTTCATGAGGTCTGCATTGTGCAGCAATGATGTGCTCTGGGACATCATGTGCCACATCAGATGCATGCATGCCAATTCGATAATCAAAATGTGCATCGATGATTTTCGTTTCTTTCTTGCACACATGGAGAGATATTTAGTAGATATTATTTACATCCTTTGGTTAGCAGACCAGTCTGCTCGATGTCTTCGGGCATGCACCCTAACATGTTTCTCAATTCAATGCACACTGCGAATGTCCTATCGAAACTCTGCTGCAAAGCAAAATACAAAATTGCACATGGCAGCAGCTAGCTCGGTCTTCCTACGCAGCTACATGACTAAGCTGCCTGGCACCTGACCTGGCACGTGCGATCATATGAGCAGCGAATATGAAACGCGCTGCATTGCGCACCCGACTCACGAGCAGACGTTGTGCAAGTGCACCAGAAGTCGACGTGCGGACTCCCCAGGTGTCGAGAACGGCGCAAAAGTCGATATTAAATCTTCAGAGACCTCTCCGACACAACGGACTCTTCTGACTGCTCTCCTGAGACTATCTGAGTGTGCTCGAGGCTCGCTCTGCGGTGCGAGCGTACGTCATGCCGGAAGAGTTCGACGCAGTGGACGGAATTCAAGACGACCTGCAATCAGAGGTAGGTGAAGACGACGTTGTGTGACTCAGAGACCTCATGGATCTCAACACGAATTTTCTGTTCTTGCAGAGCTTGCACCTGGACAACGATTTGCGGCAGCCCTACCAGTGAGTTTGTCTTGGCCAATGCATTCATCGGCTTCAGCTTCCTGTGAGTGTTGTCTAAGGTCATAGGAAATAGCCCAATTTGCTGATCTACAGCGTGCCTAGCAAATACTTGCAAGGAACCCGGGATGATTTGCCCAAGCATGACCATTCAACAGCAAGGCATGTTGGTGTGCTGCCGCCACACCCAACTCTTGTCTTCATCAATCCAAAGTCAGGCGGCCAATACGGCAAGGCTTTGCTGAAGCTGTTTGGGCAGGTAGTCGGTGTTGTTCAGGTAGGCCTCGCCACATGCATAACAAGTTTCCATGCAATCTCAGGACTTGTCACAACCTCATGAAAGAGCTATTGCCAAAGTCGAATGTCTGTTTCAGCCTGGTCTGCAGCACAATTTCCCCCTTGGCCCTTCACATTATCCTGGTGCCTTAGCTGCATGCCTGTCATGAAGCACAGCTTCCGCCATGCAGGTGTACCAGCTGCCCAAGCAGAAGCCTGACCATGTGCTGAAGACCATCTGGCAGAATCTGGACGCTGCCATCAAGGAGGGAGACGAAAAGGCGTATCACATCAAACACAACTTGAGAGTGGTGGCAGCTGGGGGCGATGGTACCTATAGTTGGCTTTTGCAGGCCATTGGGTGAGAGCCTGTCACTTCTGTCAGCAAGACCTTAGCACTGCTGGCCTGTTGTTGCAACAAGACGCCAGCAGTGTGTCAGCAATTGCCGCTCCTGATGAAGGCAATGTGTGAGATGTGATTCAGCATCAGACTTTGCAACCACTACTCTACCATGGTACCTACAGTTGGCTTTTGCACAGCCTGTCATTTTGACCAATCAGGACTGATTCTGCCAGTAACATTTGATTCTGCCAGCAAGCATTGATGCTGCCAGCGAAGGTTGAATGCATCCTTGTAGGACAAGATGCCAGGCCAAATTGATGTGGCAGCAACTGAAACCGCTGATGTGCCAATGCGTGACAAGTATTCCAACATCATAGCTCTCAAGCACTCCTTTGTTAGAAGCCTTAATTGATCTGAATATCTGCCAGTGTTTGAGATATCTCTCATCAACATCATACAAGCAGTCTTTTGCGTGCAAGCTGAGATGATGACAGACATACCAGACATTGGCAGATGTTCAATTCTTCAAAGGGCGAAGTCCCTTCATGGCCAGCTGCGTAGGAACGTCAGTGCATGGGATAGACGCAGCATCAGGCTGTCCTTCACAACACATGGCTGAACAGCACACAGCTTTTGCAGACAGTGCTTGGGTGTCATGCAGCCTTGCTGCATGCTGTCTCTTGCATCATTCACAGCTGACTCTGGCCATAGCATCGGGGTTGCTGTGTCCGACAATGAGCATACAGGGGAGTCTGGGATGAAAATGACTGTGGTAACTGCATCGGGGTTGCTGAGGCTAGTATTGCGCATGCAGGGAGATTGGCATACTGCCTGCACCACCAGCAGCTGTCATTCCTCTGCGCACAGAAGAAGGCATGCCGGTCAACCTGGGTTGGGGCCACCAGGCCAGCAGCTGCCGTGAATCGCTTCAGTGGTGTCAAGTTTAGCATTGCGCGTGCAGGGAAATTGGGATACTGCCAGCACCACCAGCAGCTGTCATTCCTCTGGGCACAGGCAACGGCATGCCAGTCAACCTAGGCCGGGTTTTGAATGCCAGCAGTTGCCCTCTGCCAATTGCATCAGTGTTGTCAACTTTAGCGCATGCAGGGAGATTGGCATACTGCCGGCACCATCGGCCGCTGTGATCCCTTTGTACACCAGCAATGGCATGGCTTTACCTGCACCAGCACTGCTCAAGGTTGCCTTGCGCATGCAGGGAGATTGGTATACTGCCGGCACCGCCAGCAGCTGTGATTCCTCTGGGCACAGGCAATGGCATGTCAGTCAATCTGGGCTGGGGTCACAAGGCCAGCAGGCTGTGGACCAAAGACCGGCACTCCATGTCTAATGTAAGCAAACCTGCATCCTCAGTGCTCAAGCCATGTCCTTTGCACGACTTAATTGCAAAATAGTCATCTCACTCTCCATGCCTGATGTAAGCAGACCTGCATTGTCAGTACTGTGAGCCACACCTATTGCGTGAGTCCTGCATAAATGCAATGTTCTCTTGTCCTGGGGATAGGCATCATGTTCCGATGTAAGCACACCTGCATCCTGCCAAAGCACTCAAGTCATACGTAGTGCACTTTGCCCCTTTGAAACAAGACTGCAAAAGTCATGTGCAGATGATCAAGGAAATGGGGGACACACCAGTGCCTTGTATTGATCTCTGGTCTATCAGTACGTCCTCAGGCCTGCAAGATTTTTAGCGTCACAATCAGGATGTTTGCAGTCTGCTTTACACAACAATGAGCGTAACTGCAGATGATCAAGGAACTAGATGGGGCATGGACCTCTGGTCCATCAGCACATCCTCACATCCTCAGGCCTGCAAATTCTGGCTGTCGCAGTCAGGGTGGTTGCAGTCTGCATGACATCTTGTTGGTTGTATATGCAGATGATCAAGGGTGTGGGGGATGCAACAGTGCGGGGCATGGATCTATGGTCAATCAGCATGTCCTCAGGCCTGCCAGAGCAGTACGCCCACAACTCCTTGCAGAGTGCCCATCAGTCCAAGGCCGATGGGCAGGCTAATGGGCAATACAATGGGCAGGCTGATGGGCAACATGATGGGCAGGCAGAGGGCTCCAAAAGGCGGCGAGATATCCCATTGAGCCAGCAGGCCCCTTTCATTGACGATGAGTTGCCCTCAGCTGTGCACATTCAGCAGGACAGCAGCATACAAGGCAGCAAACGTGCTGGGAAGTTCACATACTACTTCACAGTTGGCTTAGATGCTGAAGCTGCATACAGGTGTGTAAAATGCCCTTGCAAACATATTTGGCATTTTGTGACTTGGCAGCGTTCAGGCCTCTTGACAACTCATGCACAAAGCAGATTGTTAATACGATTTGTGGCCTTGCAATTGTATGACTGCAATCCAGCTGTGCAAGTTAATAGCAGCTTACACAAGTTATTCTGACTGCCACAGGAAACACTTGCCATTGGTTTTATGTGACTCTAGATATTCCGTTGATTGAACAGATGCCTTGCCATCCCACTCTTGTACTCCTGCCGCTTCAGCCTCTATGGCCTTTGTTTTTGATGAAGACGTGTTCAGTTGTTGCGCCATGGACAAGTCTTGCTCGTGAAGTGTGGTAAGCTTGATGCAGGTTCAACGACATACGGAAGCAGAAGCCTCACCTGGCAAAGCATCGGTGGCAGAACATCTGCTGGTACTTCTACGAGGCAACTGCCACTGGCTGGCTGTGGGGCGCCAAACCCCTCTGCAGGAAGATCCAGAGCGTACGGGTGAGTCAGCCCTCAACATTACACAACCACAACAACTGCCGTGCTTCCTTGATGTAATGACTGCGCAGCGAGTCAGCCGGAACATCACACGACCCAAAGCACTCAACCTAGACCATACCTGTAGCAGCAGCCTGGCTTGAACAACCTCGAAAACGTCTTGATCACCAGCATATGGGTGACCCAGCTGTCAGCATCACACATGTGTAGCAGAAGGGTGTTGCCCATGTAAGCAAGCTGAGTGCAGAGCCCGTTACACCAAACATTGCTAAATTACAGCCAGATCAATTTCAGCTGTGATGACTACATTTCTTGCCATGAAGACTGTCCTCGTGTCAAAGTGTTCCTGATGGAATTTGTCACTGCAATCAGCATGCGGTGACTGCTTTATCAATTGCAATGTCCTTATAGGTTAGATCCCTTACTCACTAGCACCATGCAGCCAGGATGCAGTGACTTGATCCCACACTGCATGGCCATACAAGCAGAATGTCCTGACTTCAGGTCTCCGCATTGAAGAGATGACTGCATCCATTTGGGCTCAATTGTTGCTGCATCAGCACCCTGGCTTGCAGGCTTGTGACAACCTGATCACTGGTGATGCAGTTCAGAAGAGGGGAAGATCAAGAGTGGGAGAATCTCATCATTCCCAAGAGCGTGCGAGCTATTGTGATGATCAACCTGCAGACGTATATGGGCGGGCGTGACCTGTGGGGCTTGCATGACCACCACATGCCTGAAGAGCAGGTCAAGAACCTGAAGAAGCCCATCTTTGATGATGGCCTGCTGGAGGTATGTCACCAATGCCACATGTATGCATATGGCGGTTCAGGCGTCTGCATGGTCACAGTTGGGATATAGACCTGACGGAATGATCGGCAAGAGCTTTTGCCTGGACTCATGCTGAATCAGATGTTCACGAGCATTGTCTTGTGCCGGGTGACTTGTGAACTGGAAACCTAGGCTGGCACTGAACATGGATGGCATCTGGATTGTCATGTCAGAGCCTTGTTTCAGAGGGCAAGCAAAGCAAGCATTTGTGCCATCTGGGCCACTGTGTTGTGTTTGCAAAGTTGTGCGCACCTTCAGTTGAGCTACAAAGCACCTGCTGTGCAGATTGTGGGGCTGAAGAGTGGGTTGCACACAGCAGCTGTGCTGTCAGGGGCCAGTGACCACATCCATGGGGAGCGCCTTGCACAAGCCAGTGAAGTAGAGATCCTGTTTGCCATGCAGAGTGAGCTTCCCTTCCTGTGTGCAGTAATTTCTCTTTATAACAACTGCATTGGTCACCAGAAAAATTGTCCTTACATTGCATTGTTCTTACGCAGAAATGCCACTACAGTCAAAATGCAGTGATTGGTTCCCAAATGCATTGTCCCTACAACCAGCATGACCTTATATCGAGTGTCCTTATAAAAAGAAAACACTGTAGAAGGCAATGTCCTCATGCAATTGTATGAAGCAATGTCCTGCTTGCTGTGCTCAAACAGTTTCATCGCATGACAGCATGCGTGATGCACATGTGCAAGGCAAGACAGGTATACACAGCAAGCGCTAGCAGTCAGTGGTTGTCTGAGAGGTCAGCCAAACTGGTTGCTGACATACAGCAATTCAAACACTGGTTGTCTATGATGATTGCTGCAGCTTGTCATGTGCAGCAGTTGCTGCCATGCTTCGTTGTGAGCATACATTGTCAGCATGGGGTCCTGCAGCGCTCAAATTGGTTTGCCACCTGTTGGCGAAGGTTGCTGGAATCAGCAACGCGTTACACCATCTCTACTAAAGACGATCTCAATGTTGTGTGATGGACAAAACATGTCAGAAACCGCGAGCTGAACAGCCGTCATGATTGAAGTGCTGATCAAGCGCGGGCAGCATGCATTGAAAAAGTTTGCTGCCTTCCGCTGAGCTCATGCCGCAGCTCATTTGCTGCGTCAACCTTGCAGCAGTTTGATATGATCCCTTTCATGTGCATGGACTTCAGCATTGGTTATTACCCACGGACATTGTTTCAGTGTTGTAACAGCACACTTGTGCATTTGCAGATGGGAAGAAGGGTTTGACCCACATGCGATTGGATGGGGAGCCCTGGGCCCAGCCCCTCCCTGCCAAGGGCGCTCAAGAGGGACCCCTCAGGGTATGTCGCTTCCTGTCATCCCAGCACAACAATAGACTACCATCTCTGCATGCATGTCTGTCAAAGCTGCATGGACAAAGGCGCATGATCCAGCTCAGTGTGCAACATGCCTCACAAATCTGCTCTCTCAACTGTATTCTCGGTCATTTAGCGCTCTGAAGCATGCCAGTATGTCTGTGTGAAATTGCATTTGCTTGTTCTAGCAACATGCTATATTGTCCTACTTTTCAACTTGGCACCATAGCTGACACCTGGAATGTGTTGCTGCTTTTGACATGTGGGGTTTGATGCCATTTTGGTGATGTCGTGACAGTGATCGTTCAAAGGCTCCTCAAGAGGCGTAGGCAAGCCCCTTTTGAAAACAATTAAAGATAGCACGGAAGAGTTGTCCCATCGTTTTACTTTGTTCAGAGGTGAATAGAAATAGGTGTAGCTTGTAGTTACATCCAAGTGCCTCTGTTCTTGGTACCAAAAGCTCTTGATAAGCCTCAGCCCCCATGTGTGCCATTGACATGTGCCTTTGAGACCAGGCAGACATGAACATCTGCAGCAGCATCTCAGCAAGTAAGTAGATTGATGGTGTGTTGAAAACAAGTGAGCTGCTGGTGCAGGTACATGTGAAGCTGTGCGGATCTTCAAGAGTGCTGATCAACACCAACAACCTGCCTGGAGTCCCTGCCAAAGCTCTGCAGCTATCAAAGCGGGAGGAGGCCAACAGGTGTCATTCTTTGCTTCCCATCCTGCTATTGTTCACAGTTCTGCACACAAAACAGACACAAATGCCTCTGCAATTGCAGCCAAGCTCATGATAGCACATGCGCAGGGACATCATGATTTATTACATCTGGTCAGCAGTTGCACTGCCTGCTTTGCAAAGCGGCCAGAATCTGTCTGGTGAGCTGCTGAGCTGGCAGCATGTAGCAAAGAGTTTGATATGGCATGCGCTGTGTGTCTTTGTAGGCTGTGTGCTCAGTAGTAGTGTCTGATGCTGCAGTCGACCAGAGTCACAGCATGGCAGGGGAGACATTCCCAATGGACAGATGCCAGCTGATCGTGCAGTCTAGACTTCTGTTTCTGTTTCTGGCGCATTTGACACTGTCAAGAGAGAGAAGATCCATACTAGCAGGCGTCATACAAGGACCCTCTATGGTCAGAAGCAGCCCAGGATCATTCTGGGCAACTGTACTCGTACTACTTGAGGATTTGTGAATTACTCTGGTGACGTCTTGTTGTTACAGCATTTGGGCGGCCTACATGCAATACTTTCACTGTGTGCCTTCACACATGGCTTCAAGAACATGCAATAGGTCATTTGCAAGGAGCTCAGATCAGTCACAGATGACACACGTGTGTGTTGTTGACCAAGTCTGCCTTCCAGATCCGTGTTGTGGGGGCAGAGCTTAGTCATCAATCTACACTAGCTCGCAGTTTTGGCAATGTGCAGTTGTGGAAGCATGCTGCGCAGTGTCACTGCTTCTTTGGCTTGTTCATGAAGTCATAATATTGAGTCTTGGCAGCGGTGAAAGTATCAAGACATGCTCGAGTAGTTTGCTTCGAAGTTCAGTCTAGATCTCTTCTGTTGTTTCTGCTCCAGGAAGCTTACTTTGTAACTTTTGTCGGAAGACTGGTAAATGATTCAACTTCGTTGATCAGACGTGCACCTTTGCATCCTTAACGTGCTAATCAATGAAAGGTGAGATGCACATCAGCGAATTTTCAACACATCAGTGAGCATCAGTATCCTCTCTTGAGTTGTTAAGCAGGGAGAAGAAAACTCTACGCCAAACAGCGTGTTTGAGAGGCCTTGAATAGACCGTGTCTGCTCCTCAAGAGCAGACAAAAGCAGGTTGCATGCCTATCGGGACGTAAACAGCCTGGGCTTATCAACCAGGAAAGTCCACGCCGTTCGGCATCATAACAGGAGCCTGTGTCATTAGGGGCAGCACAGGATTGGGCTGTGTGAATTAGGCTGGTGGCAGAACTTTGCAAGCATTGGCATAAGCTGCCTCAGCTATGGCTTCAGCTTCTTCACCACGGATGTCTGCAAGCAAGCTGAGCATGACCCTGCATTACAGCAGTCATTGCAAATCTGAGTCACTGGAAGCCTTGGCTTTCGGGACAGTAGGTGCTAGTCATCAAGTGAAAATGATGCAAAGAGTCTATCCTCTCATGTGTCACAAGTGGAGCCTCTGCAAGTGAACGCAGCGGGGAACGTCATACTCATCGTATAGCATTCAATGACAAGTTTGCCCTCGAGTTGGATAACCCAGACACAGCATGGCTACAAGCACTTGTCACACTCTCATGGACACGTTAGGCTGTCAAAACTGTTTCAACAACACTCCTGATCGTGCAATTTGACCATTTTTGGGACACCACACCTGATGTTAGCAGGATGATTTAGCTGACCCTTGCCTCCATCACCTTCTTCTTCAAGATCTATCAGGTTCGTGTCATAAGGCTCCCCTAGCCTAGGTCTGCCATCTGGAGCATCTGTTTCAAGCAGCAACCTGTCCAGCGGAATCTGCATTGTGGTGACAATGGCTTTCTGTGCCGTTTCGTGAGCGACTAGTATATTTTTCTTGGCAGCTGGACCCAAAAGTCTGTGGCCCCGGTATGTCCAGACAAATGCTGTTTACACAAAGATGCCATGTTGAAGGAAGGCTTGCACAGTTGCCAGGCAACTTTTGGAAGACTTGAACATACGGTTGGGACAAAACCCCCAAGCACATCATCAGCAATGCTGCGGTGTCACACATTTCATACAGACACGCAAACTTTGTGTGAGGTGCAGCTGTCGTTCAAAGCCCAAATGGCTTGGATATGTCAGGCACTTACATGTGAATCGTGCAACATGGTGCTGACTTCAGGTGAGTGGTGTATGCACAAATAAGAACAACAGCATTCAAGCAAAATCTGGCCGCAGCTGTGCATGCACAAGCAGGTGATGTCGCACCTTTTTGACCATGGGCTCATACTTTTTAATGGACATGCGGGTGAGGTGACCAGACAGGGAGAAGTAGACTCCTTCCACTTTGGCTAAAGCATCCACCATTTCAGCTGGACCAATCCAAGAATGCAGAACGAGGCCTTGAGGAAAAGGCCCGTATTGCTGAAGCATTTCGTGCAGCTTGCCAAAAGCGCTCACACAATGCACCTGCACAGGTGCTGTGAACAGATTGTGACGCTTCAGTTCTGACTGCGGCTGCAAGTTATTCAGGCAACACTGCCAATGCATGCACATGCTGCGGATCAGCCGAGCATGCAACTCTTACTGTATGCATGGACATCTGTACAGCAACTTCGCTTTGTAAGGACACTCTTTGTAAGGACATTCTTGATGTAAGGACACCACAATCGCAAACCCATCACTGCATTCTGACTGAAATGCTTCTCCTGAGGAAGGACAATTTGATGTAAGGACAATCTTGTTGGGGATCAAAGCATCGTTATAAAGAGGAGTCCCTGTACACGGCTTCCAGCAGATGTACAAGGTCACGTAAGAGCTCTGGAGCCGTAGAGCGTGCTGGTATTGACAGCGCACGTGCATGCTAGCATGTTGCACACACATCAGCCGTTCTGCAAGAGGGGTGTGTGCAGAAATTGCCATGGGCACACCTGGACAGCCTTTGTGCATGCTAGCATGTTTCCTACACATCAGTTCTGCAGAACTTGCAGGCGCTGATCATGGCAGCCTGTGTGCATGCTTTCACATTCTATAGGCAACAGTTATCATGGAGTGAACATGTCTGTGTCCTCATCTCTGTGATAGCTGACAGCTGCAGAGATGTTGGTAAGCCAGCGCAGATGCAAAAGGGTCTAATGGTGCGTACAGAGATGGGTCTCTGCAGCTCTTTGCCTAGCTCCAGCTGGGCCTTGAAGATGGCCTCTTGCTCCTCTAGGGACGTGGCCACCTTCTTGCTACCGTCCAGTCCACACTACGTCGCAAGCACTAGAGCCATCAATTGTGAGATTATCCACATGCTTGTCATTGACTGCTTGTTCCAACACCTTGCAGATAGCCACTTGCTTGCTGCCATCAAGTCCATTCTGCACTGCAAGCACTGAGTCACGATCATTACTAAATCATAGACATGCTTGCTAGTGAGGTTCAAAGAACTAGCAGATGGCCACTTTCTTGCTGCTGGCAAGTCCATGCTAGATTGCAAGAACTATGTCACTGTTGCTATTGGCGTCTTTTGCTTGCTTGCTGGTAAGGCTCTATGACCTTTGCAAAGCCGACTGCCAGACGTCCCTACAAAAGACGCTCAGAACAAGCCTGCCTGGCGAGACAGGACTTGGGCCACACACACCTGGCGCATGTGCTGGAATGTGTAATGACTACCGGTATCAATACTTCCATGACCTTGGCAGATGGTCACCTTCTCGCTGCTGTCAAGTCCACACTACATTGCAACTGCCAAATTTTATTATGCTTGTTGAAGAGGTTCCATGACCTGGCCAGGTGCATAAGTAAGCACTGAACTGCCTGCATGCGGTTCTGTCTAAAAGCCGTTACAGACCAGGTACATCCTGATCAATGAGATTTGACATTTGTGCCTGTGCAAATGCGAGGTAGGTAACAGGTGCGCCTCACACTGTTCCTGTTGCCCATGTAGCAGGCTTCATTCATCACCTGAAGGTGTGCAGACAATGGGGCCAGCACCGTCAGGTCAACCCTGTTTTGCAAGTATCAGCAAGGCTTCCACATGCATGCACCGAGCAGCCATGAGAGTGCTGAATGCCAGGGAACATGCTGCTCATCAGAGTGACAAGCAGCCGCATCAAAGCTTGAGCTGCTAACATTACCGTCCAGATACCTGAATGCAAGTGTGTGCCCCCAAGCTGCCAGAGTAGTGTTCATGAACACAGCAGGTAGAGAGGCAACATGTCAATCAGTCAGAGAACTTCACAATCTGCAATGTCGCTACGACCTGGAAAGGTCTGTACAACATTGCATCGGACGTGGACGGCGACTGCTTTACATGTCAAGTGCAGGAAGGCACCGCCAGGAGGAAAACAAATTCTGATGGTTGTGTGTGATGATGCAGGACGATGATGCAAACACGTCATTGCTACAGCAAGAAGGGAGGAGCTAGTGGGCAGTACCTCTCCAAGGCCTGCACCAGGCACGGCCTCCAACTGCTGGCGCAGCTTCTCCAGCCAGTGTTCTGACCTACCTTCCAGAAACCTGCATTAGACACAAGCAATGACCTCACTTGCCATGGTCACAAGTAAGGTTTCCTTGTACAATGGGGTCAGAACAAGCTGGCCCGGCAAGACAGGGTCTGAGAGACACGCATCTGGCGCTTGTGCTAGATAGTACATCACTGACCATGCAGAACCTCATGGCTCAATGCGGCTTGATTATGTCATAATGTGTTCAATGGAACACAGGAAACACTCAGGGTGCGCAGTCAACTTGCCATGTTTCAACAGTCCCACAAACTCACCAAGGATGCAGGCCAAAATTGGGCTTGATGTTGCTGTGCTGCTCTGCAAGCTTAGCCACCTGTAGTCGACACCTGACTCTTCAAAATGTCAGGTGCAGGCATCTGGCTGGTCATTTAGCAGTCAGTCTGCAGGTCCACCTTCGGCCAATCATCTTCAGAAGTGCCATTGCACCCGAAGTTCTTCACGCCATGATTCTTGGTGACTTGCAGCGTTTCTTCCAAGCGATCGCCGATCCGCGGATCCTAAGCGTTACTGTAAGGTGATGGAGGCATGACATGCAAGGCAAAACCTGTCTACTTGCTGTTTTCCATCGCAGACCTGTAGATGGCAGTGCGCGTCGTACAACCGCATGAAGAAGGCCGAGGCGCGTTCTGCTTGACAGAGCAGGCACTATCCGTAAATGCGAGAAGCAAAGTGGACCATCTTTTACGCATGCCCAGACTTAATTTACAAAACACCATTACATTGCTCTTGCCACTCATTTGCCAGCACTCTTATACATAATGTATTCAAAGACATAACACACGCTTGTGTCTGCGTCGCGCGGGTGTTGAACGAAGTCAATTCTGCAGGTTTGGATCACGGCATTTAGTCATGTTAGTCATGCGGCTCACAACATACTCATGCAAGGCTCGACAGGCATCTCTTGGCGCGGCGTGATCTTGAGCCATAGCAACGCGACAGAACCAAGTCTTGAAACTTTGGCGCAAGATGCATGTCGTGTGGCAAGTGGTCGTGGCATTGCTTGCGATTTTGTTTGGGAGATTCGCATACAAAGCCTCGAAAATCTTTTCAAGCTGCTTTCGCAATTCCAGACTCCTTCGCCATTACCCAGGACCTCAGTATGGCTTTGTATTGGGAGTTATTCCTGACTTTGCCGGTGCGACTCCCATCACCAGGTGCTCAACTTGCCTTCCAAGTTGAAACTTTCAGATAGGCATGGCTTGAACCAGGTGCAGAATTGAAAAATATTGTGATTTAGGGTGATGCAAGCATGGGCAGAGAAGTATGGTCCAATCTTCCGCATGCGCCTGTTGACTGCACATGTAGGTCTTACTCGACAAAATCCCACCAGCAATCTTGCAATTTGGGCAGCACTCTCACCTGCTTGAATTTCAAAATTGCACTTTGCTATGCAGGCTCTTGTAGTTTCAGATCCCACATTGGCCACTGAGGTGCTGCAGATGCCCAAAATCATTGACAAGAACAGGCAGGCCTTGAGCACCTTAGACTTGGTACGCCTGCTACTGCTGTTGCTAATGTCATGGCTGTTGCTGTGACTGTTGCTGTTGCTGCTGCTGCTGCTGTTGCCGCTGCTGCTGCCATTGTGCTGCTGCTGCTGCTGCTGCTGTTGCTGATGTTGCTGCTGCTGCTGTTGCTGCTGCGGCTGCTGCTGCTGCTGCTGCTGCTGTCGCTGAAATGTGCAACAAGAGTCATTTGAAAATCTGTGTTCTGCATGACAGATGACCAGTCGTCATGGTGAGCTGCCAAATTTGGTGACAAACGCAACCACTGATGCCCACTGGAAAGCTATAAGGAAGGGTGTGGCTCCTGCTTTCAGTCTGACCAACATCAGGTGCAGGACACACAGCCCTGCAAATGGGCATAGTTGCAACAGCTGTGCATGTGCAGGCAAATGTAATGTGTGTGACTAGCATGCAGGCTTGCTGTTATGAAAGACAGCACCTGATGCTTTGAGAACAGCACATGCTGATGCCTTTTCTTGCATCTGTGTTGCATGCTGTTGTAGCATGGTCTGCCAAATGACACCTGTTCAGAGACTGTCAGTACATGCTGCGGCGCAGGAGCCTGTGCTGAGCTGCAACTACTGTGCATATGAACGCCAGATTCCTGAACACTGTTCAGGTTGAGATGTGCGTTGTGCCTGAGGAGTCTGCATGCGCACATGCTTCCTGCGCGTGCTCTCATCAACCAAAAAGATGCTGTCCCTGATAAGGCAGCAGCTAAAACTCACCCACCACTGCAATAATGGGGATACAGTTCTTGACTGTGTACATGTAGGAAAGGCAGTCAGCGTGTGGTCTCATACACCAATCAGGTGCTGAAACTGATAAGGCAGGAGCTGATATCCACTCAGCGTTGCAGTGAGGCTTGGGCTCTTGACTGTGTGCTTGTAGGAAAGACGTTCAGCACGCGGTCTCATCAACCAATGAGATCTTGTCCCTGACAAGGCAGGAGCCAACCACCGCCTAGCACTGCAAACGTGTTCAGGCCTGAAGTGTTGACCATGTGCAAGCAGGAAAGGCTTTCAGCATGTGGCTTCATCAACCAATCAGATGCTGTCACTCATCAGGCAGGCAGATCCTTCAGCCACTCTAGACATGGACAACCTGCTGCTGCGGCAGTCCTTAGATGTGATTGGGCTAGTGGGCTTTGAGCAAGAGATGGGCGCCACCAGCAGCCTTGACAGCAGCAGTCAAGCTAGCAACTGCCTGGCTATCTCGGTGGCTGCTATGCATGAGATTGAGCGCAGATTCAGGGACCCGTTCAGAGGGCGCAAGTTTTGGCGCCGGGTGAGAGCCATGCACCAAATCATTACCTTGCTCGCACCCACCCATTTAGACCAATACAAAGCTGTACCATCAAGGCTGTCTGCATGTCTGAATGCTTGCATTCATCTGCCACAAATGTCAGCATGAGCACATCATGATGCAGGAGCCATAACGTCTGGCAGCAATAAGTGAGCAGTGGCTTACAGAAGGAAGCCTGGAGATTGCGCACAGCTTCCTGCACAGTGTTTGCAACACAGAATCGTGCAGCTTGTGCACAGCCCTTCAGCATACAGTGTCCATATGGAAGCATGTCAATTGTGCATGGCTTTGTCCAAAAGGGTTGCCTGCATTGCCATATGCACGTGAGCGTCTGTCGGCATTGCTTGACCTCCAGCTCAAAAGCATAGCTGTTCTCGCTTGAGACATCATTGGCTTTGGACATGACTGCCAATCACCACCACCACACCAACAGACTGCTGCCATGCACAGATGCTTCTGATGCTTGCATGGAGGTAACAAATTGAGCCTATGTGACTGCTCTTCATATGGCTGGCTTTGCACATGGTGTCATTGCAAATTCCTGCTGGCCTTCAGCATAACAACTGTAAGCGCTGCAAATGCATCTGTCAGGACATCCTGAATGCACTGACAGCGGCTGGGCTTCCTCCTGTGCTGGATTTGCCTATGCAATCTCATGGTGTACACCACAATATTTTGTGCAGCATATGTTCAACTAGTTCTGTGCAATCATCCTGAAAGTTAATGTCTTTGACCCCCTGCAGTTGACCTGTCAGTGCATTCTAAATGGATGGCTGTGGTTTTGTGCAGCATGTGTTTGACCAGCCTGTGCAGCGACACCCAATGTTTCTGGGTTTGCGCTGACTTTAGTCAGCCCTGTACATTTGTACTGAATGCATCTGTGTGGATTTGGGCAGGATGTGAAGCAAGGTCAGAAGGCGCTGTGGCGGTATCAGGACATGGTGCGGCAGCTGCTGCAGCAGGTGCAGGGGGGCACCCCCCCAGCACCCCACACCCTGGCCGCCCACCTGCTTGCTGTCAAAGACCCTGTCACAGGTGAGTGCTTCCCTGTATTGTATTAGTTATTACTGTTGTTAGCATCAATGTCACAGTCGCTGTCATGGTTGCTTGACTGGCATTAGCAACATGATAATCGCTATCATCATCATCATTTGTATTACAAGTCCATCAAGACTGCTATGAACATGGTTACTATCATGATTGTAATACTGTTATGTTATGTACAGGTGGACCCCTGTCAGAAGACCACCTGGCTTCAGACATCAGAAGTTCTGCCTTGCTAGCTTTGAAAGTACAGACTACAGCGCAGCCTGGCTGATGCATTTGGCAGCACAATATCCTGCAAGCCTCTCACAGTCCATGCACGTGATCAAGCAGTTGCACATGCGCAGGTGGTCCCTTGTCAGAAGACCGCCTGGCGTCAGAGATTGGCATCTTCTTCCTTGCTGGCTTTGAAACCACAGGCCACAGTGCAGCATGGCTCATGTATCTAGTGTCCCAGCACCCTGAAGTAGAAGAGCGGATCTGCCAGGAGCTAGATCAGCACCAACTGCTGGTGACAGCTGCCAGACCTAACCCTAGGCAGGTCACCTTTGAGGACCTAGGAAAGCTGACATATCTTGACATGGTCATCAAGGCAAGTGCAAATTTGCCGCTATTACCTCTTGGTCACAATGCTCCTTTCAGGACTGCAGGAAAGCATGACTTGACATGGTCATTACCGCGAACGCAATTTTGCAACAGAAGTTACAACATTAGATGGATCGCTGTCAATGACCTTAGAGAAGCTCACACACTTTGACATGGCCATCAAGGTGAACAGTAGTTTGGTTTCAGCTTGGATTGCAGACACCAACATCACAATCGCAGTATTTGTTGCATTGGATGTGTGTGCTGGATATGCCCTTAGTGTTGAATATCCGATAGATGCCGTGTCAGTACTCAAACAAATTGGGTCAAGAAGAAAAGCTGAATCTAAGTCACAGCACACTAGCCACCTTTCATAAGACGCAGACAAGCGTCACGCATCGTTGCAATGTTTGCGCAGGAGAGCATGCGACTCTTCCCAGTAGTGGGGTCTGCATCAGGACGTGTGGCTTGGGGGAGGCAAGCTATCAGTGCCCAAGGGAGTACTGGTGTAGATTCCAGCACATGAGCACAACTTTGACCCATGTTCAAGCAATCCTGATCACCCTTCCTGTGCTGACTGTGATCTTTGCTGTGACTTGTTTTCAGGAGAGCATGCGGCTATTCCCAGTGGTGGGCTCCGGAACCACCCGCAGGAATCTGGATCAGGACATGTGGCTAGGGGGAGGCAAGCTGCTTGTGCCCAAGGGGGTGCTGGTGTGGATTCCAACACATGCCATACAAAACATATCGGCCAACTGGGATGAGCCAGACAAGTTTCAGCCAGAAAGATGGGGCCAGGTCAGTCAGGTGGATATTGTTTATGAAGGGCTGATCCCCCATAGGTCAATTTTTTCCAGGTGCTGCTTTTGGGGCAGCAATCCTGGGCTGCCTCTACTCACACAGGCTCCTGTTGTGACACCTGATGGTGTAGACATGCTCTTCTTCTTTTGCTGTTGTTTACAGTCGTAAGACGATAAGCATCAACTGTGTAAGCCTTGGGCATCTTGCTGCCAACACCTTTATCGCCCAGCTGTGACAAATGTCTCTCAGTTGCAGAAACAATGCGCAAAACAGGGAGAGCCTCAATGCAGTACCGCAAGAGATGAATGATATTGGCTTAGATTACTGTGGTCGCATACATGCTTGTGTATGTAGAAAGTGGATGGGCTCTTTGTCCAAGGGCACTGCAGAATGCCTGAAATTCATGCAAGGAGTGCATTCAAAACTGCACTCTGGCTGCAGGCTGGTGCACAGTACACCAGAAGGCTCCAATGTATTCTCCTAGCAAGGCCCAGGCAGCAGACAGTCGGCATGACCTGGGCTTGAAGGCTAGCAGGACAATATTTGTTCTGATAGGCTTAGTGGTTCAGTTGTAGGCTGGTGCACAGTACACCCAGAAGGCTCCATTGTACTCTCCTAGCAAGGCTGAAGCAGCATATAGCAGGCAGGTGACTTGATTCTATCGGGTCTAATCTTCATTGCAAGAAAGCGTAACAGTAGTCACGTGCATGCAGGCTGGTGCACAATACACTCAGAAGGCCCCATTGTATTCTCCCAGTAAGGCCCAGGCAGCAGATAGCAGACAGGTGGATGATTTGGGTCTAGATGCCAGCAAGCAGGGCAAGAGGTGGTTCCCGTTTAGTGACGGGCCTCGCAACTGTGTGGGTCAGGCTCTTGCTAAGATGAACATGGCTGCCACTTTTGCCCAGCTGTATTCACATTTCACATTCAAGCTGGCAGGAGAGGTGAGCCATATTTAAATCTCTGCATTTGCCAATTTTCAGTGATGGACCCTGCAACTGTGTTGGCCAGGCTCTTGCCAAAATGAACATGACTGCCATGTTTGCTCAGCTCTATTCACATTTCACATTCAAGCTTGCAGAAGAGGTAAGGTACCTAAACAGTGCGCCTGATTCTGTACTTGATGGGTATAAAGGCAGCACAAATGTGTGGGCCAGGCTCTTGCTAAGATGAACATGTTTGCCAATCCTGCCCAGCTCTACTCGCACTTCAAGTTCACGCTGGCAGAAGAGGTGTTGAAGCTGTGTAACGTGCCTGTCTCTCTGCAAATTCCAAACATGTGGGCAGTATATGTTTATGCTCGCAAGTCCTGTGCACAATGCTGCATTGCAGTTGTTTGGGCTGTGTCTTCTGGTCATAATCTGCAGGACAGCATGTTGCCTGTTCCAACACGCACAGCCTGCAGCGCCATGCTGCAAAGTTGCACCAAACAACATGTGCGTGCTATTGAGGCCTCCCAGGCTTGTGCATGCAGACCTAGCAGGGTCACTAGCTCATGCAAACTCACTAGCAAGCGTGAAAATGTTATTGTTGGCCATGCCACTGCTTCTATATGCACCCGCCAGGGTCCTGAAACTTCAAAAGCAAGCATGTAAACACTGAAAGGAGGCAAGATGCTCCAGTTCATATGGGATGTGTTGCTTGCTCATGATCTGCCTACTCACCACTGCTGTTTATAAGGAATGCAAATTATTGTTGATGATGCAGATGGGCGGTGCGGCTGGGGTGATGGCATCTGAGCATGTGCTCATGACTGTTTCACCCTCCAAAGGCATGAAGATGCATGCCTTTCCCAGGCTCAACAGCCTGTCATGATCAGCTTTGTATTGATAGGTCACCAAGCTGTTGTGCCATAAAGATGCACCCCTTTCCCAGACTGGACAGCCTGTCATGATTGGTTCAGTTGCTCTGGCCGCGGGACAAGCACAATGATTACTGTACTGTGTGCAATTTCAGTGCCTGGACATGCAGCCTTGTCCATATGCCTTTCCCAGGCTTGGCACCCGTCCATGACCGGGTCTGTACTGGACCTTTGGTTTGACCACTGCAGTGACCACTTCTGTACCCTTGGGTGACCAGCATGTGTACTGTGAGGCTTTGATGCCTGCACATGCAGCCTATAGCTAGTGTGTGAATCCCTGTCATGCCGATGGCCCTAAATGGCAGATAAGCGAATGCAGGTCATGCTGTCACTGCTGCGCCGACCTGATGTACAAGTTGCAAGCGACGTGAGCCCAGGACCATGATCGCTCGTCATGGTGCTGCTACAGATACACAAACATGCACACTGCAGCTCGAATTCTGTACCAGCGTATGAATGTTTACTGATTACTGAACTTAGTCTTGCTTATTGTGCTTTTGATCGGCGCAATTTCATGTCTGACATCAAAGATAACCCCCACGCAACTGTGAGGGTCAACCATGCGTGAGAAAGCTAAATTTGCTCTGCGCAACTGATGCTTGGCAAGGCTTGCATTGGCATCATTGAAAATTTATTTGTTGCCCGTCTGGCTTTATGAGCATCAACAGGAACGAAACAGCACGACAAACAATCATTACTGCGTCAGATAAATACACCAGATCTGCCACCTGCAAGCATTTTAGACTACTGACTGACACACTCGTTTGAACAGGTCAAGACTGTTGTACAGAATAGCATGCATGGTACAAAAACCACGATCAACTGTCGCTGCAATCGTAAGAACACTCAAGTGGGTCTATTTGGGAAAAACTGGAAAGGCACTTTGCCCTCATGACCCTTATTGGGCTTGTCAGCAGTGTCTCTGCTGTTAACTGGCCGCAAAATGAAAAGCTTAGTCTCCAGTGGAAAATCGAATTTGCCTTGCTCATAATGCGTTTCAAGCAGAGCTTGCAGCTGTTTCCTGAATGCTTCCTTGGTGTGATCTGCCATGTCTACTCTGATGTAAGGCAGGGCCTCCAGAAGCTCAACCGCTTCTTTGGCATTGCGCATTGGCAGAGGATTTGCGTGCACGGAGTAGTTCACTAGATCAAACAGGCCACCTGCACACAAGCAAGACACTTGAACGGTCCACAACATCAAACAAGCCACCTGGAGAGACAAACTGTGCACAGAATGGACAATTGAATGATGTTGACAGGTCATTTGGGAAGACGTGATTGTCAGGCTTTGAATCACAATGCGGCGCTGGTAAGTGCTACACAATGCACCATGTCATGCCTGCATCTGCGTGAGCACTTCTGCTGATGAGAGCCATTGGTTGCTGACATCAAAGGCCAACAATCTGAACAATGTTGCCCAATCAGAAAGTGGTACACACTGCAGAGCTGCAGAGATTTGAATGGCGGACTGACTACAGCAATACATTCCCCAAGTAGCTTCAATAATGATTTTGTCATCTCCCAGCAAAGCTGTAAGAGGATGCTTACAGCAGCAGCAGCAGCAGCAAGAGCAGCTTACTTTTCATGAGCTTGGGTCCCCAAACTTCCTTTGTGCGCTGTTTGTTCTTCCTGTTGTAGTCTGGGTTGTATTGCTCCACTAGGCTCTCTAGTTGCTGCGCCACAGGATGACTCAAATTCCTGTACGAGCCAGAATCCAGGTGAGCGACTAAATCTTATGAGTCTTGACAGCAGCTCAGCTTCGTCAGCGCATCATGCACAACATGTAAAATCCAGTGATATGATTCATTGCAGCAGCTGAGGTTGTTCAAAAGCAAAATCTGAGAGCAGCGCCACACATGGTGTCTGGATGGTACAGCGACAGAATAAGGCTGTGTGCATGTGAATATGCAGCTTGCTCAATGGCACATGCCGTATGTGTGTACCACAACATCATGCCTGCTATGCATTTGCTTCTGCAAGCACGTACTGCCCACAAGCAGCTCCTATGATGCAGACTGTCAGAAGATAGAGATCAGTTGACTGCGTCAGCACATACCGAGATGGATCTACAAAACTGCCCAGAGCGCATGTGAAGGTGACATTGCACGAAGGCAGGCAAGCAATGATCAACTGTCCTTCCAGGCCACAATGCACTGGTCAGATTGCATATGAAGATGCTAGTGCACAGCAGAGCAGGGAGGTACAGCCAGCTGTCATCCAGGCCACTTTGCACTGTCAAGCTGATGCACAGCAGAAGGGGAGTAACAGTCACCTGTCACTCCAGGCCAGACGCAACCTACTAACACAGGCAGCTGGGTGCCTTGGTGAGTTCCAAACAGGGTCTTCACAACTGTACAGGTTCTGTTGGAAGGACGGATTTCATAAAAGCAGGATAGGAAGTCTCACCTGTCATTCCAGGCCAGACACAACCAGCCTTCCGGCCTAAGCAGCCTATGGCACTCCTCCAAAGCAAGCTCATAGTCCACAAGGTGAATGCCATGCATCACAGTGACCAGGTCTGCCACACCACCATGCTGTGCCACCTTTTTGTGCACATTCATGGCGCTGATTGAGTTGATGGTGACGCCACACTCCAAGGCTTGTGTGTGCGCTTTTGCTAGCAGCGCTGCATTGCTTTCCACTGCTGTGACTCGGAATTTCCTGCGGTGACAATGCAACATTAAGGCAGCTGATTGCCTTTATTGAGTTGATATTTGGTCAGCTGTTGACACACGCAATCAGAGTCATTAGCTGGCCAAAGCATGTGACCTCCCTCTCTCAGAGACTCCTTGCATGTATTTATGCTGTGATTGCATAGTCACATGACAGCATGCACAGTTCTGACTTCCTCCAGATGTTGCAATGAGCACATAGACTGCTTTGTGCAGTGTTCTCCACCACTATAGAGTACACAAGTATGCACAGACTGCTTTGCGCTGTGTTCTCTTACATGAAAACACAGGTTCTCTTATACAAGACGACAGTCGCAATGCATGCATGAAGCATGATGCTTTGCCTACTTGCATGCATGCCGAACCAGCTTACCTCTTAGCAAGCTCTATAGCACCCCTGCCAGTGCCGATGGCAACATCATATGCTACAGGTTGCGAGCCGCGGGGAAAAAGCTTGTCTATCTGTGACCAGACAGACTCTGGAAAGAAGGATCTGCATGCATAGCAAAAATCGCAGACTTACTTTGATGTAGCATGGACAAGGCATCCATAAGGCATTGCCATGTCATAATGTCAAAAGATAGGTGGTCCACCACGCATGCTGATGTTGTGCTGGCATCTTGTGTCACAATCGAAAGTGCTTTCTTGCAAGTCCAACATGTTGGCACAGCGTGTGCCACGCAGGTGCCTGACATGAGCTGTCGGTTGGTCACTAGCAATGCATGCTTTGACTACGCGCCGCTGTTGGGTGTCTACCTGTATCTTGCCAGAGGGTGGGCGCCAAGTCCAGAAAGCTTGGCGCCTTTCGGAACAAAAGTGTCTCCTGTTGTGCTCGACGATGCGACAGGCTGAAATGGGTGAGCAGGAGTACCCTCAGCAGGTACGCATACAAAGTCTGTAGCGTTTGCTCGCGGCTGATGAGACACCACAGCCTGCACTACACTAGGCCAAGCTGCCTGTGCCCTGCCGTGCAGATCATACACCTTGAGCGTTCTGCCCAGCGCACGAAGGCACGGCATCACGAGTCGCGGCTCAACAAGTCAGCGTCAACATGGTCGGTCCGCTGCACAGCTCCGCACCATCTGCTCGTTAGCACGACAGCTATCTAGCGCATACAGCATATGCAAATCGGTTTTGACCAGCAAGATGCTGACTGATGCACTTCCGTGCACTGCAAAAGACGCAGTCCGTGAACGCAAAAGCTATGGCTGCATCCCTGGACCGAAAGCGCAGCAACGGCCACCCGCCTTCTGATCAAATGTTCACACTGCCTCATGTTACAGACGCTCTTGGCCAGCGCAAGCGTCTTTTGCTCGAGTCCAATGGTCTGAGCTTGACCCACGACTCGTCCGACGGTGATCAAACTGACGCTCTCAGGGCTGCCCGTATCGCCTCGTTGTCTGAGGTCGGTTGCATGCGTACCATGTCAGGGACATGTAACACAAGCTGATATTCAACGTTGGCACCGCTGTATGCAGGACGAGCTGTATTTTGTCCAACCGAACGACACCTTTGAGGCACAGCTCAATCCCAGAAACGAAGCTGCCGCACTGTCCTTGCTGATCAACAAAACCAACAAGCAATCAGGTCAGTCTGTGGCATGCCATCGGCGGGTGTGTGGGAATCTCTGCACAAGTCTCATTGCTGTGTTCAGGCCAGGTTTGCAAATCCAGCACGTGGCTGCAAGCAAGATGCAGGCGGTACGCAGCAGACCAAAGAATAGCAGACACAACAACAGCAGAAAACCTTGTACCTGACAGTGCAGAAGAGCTGAGCGGCTTCAACAGGCAAGGGTTCTATACTGTCTAGGTTGTTGAGAAACATCAGTACATATTGTCTGTTAACTTACAGACTGTCAATACAACTATTTCAACATCCAACACAGCTTGAGAGTCTTTTGAGCTACCATTGGGCATGTGCACTGCATAAGTGGCCATACTGCATACAAAGTGTGCAACAGTGTAGCTTGCAAGCTGTCTAGTCACAAGCAACACTGCATCACTTAAAGCAATGTTGTTAGTGGCAAGCTGAAGAGACAGCCTTTCCAAAAGTGTTTTCCATGCATTGCAGGTGGGCTTTGGATAATGGCATACAATCATGTCTGTGCCCTAAGCTGTGTGCTGGTGTGCGTGGCCTGGCTGCTGTCAATGATCTAACCACAGGAGCAATAGCTGTCAGCGTGCCGGAGTCAATGCTCATTACTGAAGATACAGCTAAGCAATCAGATTTGGTGGGTACTTGAACCCATGCAGCTGCTTTGCGCAGCCCTCAGCAGGACCTGGCTCGTCCACACTGGCTAATGCTGTTGCCGCTTTGTTGCCATTGATCAGATATGTGTACCCCAGTGCATGCAGAGCTTTGATGTGCAGACATTGACCAGCATGGTCAAGTTTGACTCTATTCCTTACACTTACACATGCATGAGCCTCTTGAGCTGAAATGCCACTTTATATGACGTGTGTAAATGAATGGATGCAGGGGCCTGTTCTGACGCAGTTTCCACAGCTGGGCTATGACTCAACAGCTGTCATATGAATCACGATGGAATACCACAACCCCAGTGACAGCACTCTTGACAAAGCTTTATGTGCTTAGATTCCAACCATGCTGTCACTTGAAAATGGTTAACTGCAGGGGCCTGCTCTGATGCAATTTCCACAGCTAGGCGATGACTCAATAGCTGTCATATGGACCATGGTGGAGCGCCATGACTCTGAATCTACATGGGCCCCCTTCTGGCAAAGCTTACCAGGAACGCTGCAATCTGGGCTGAGCATGTCAGAAGAGTTGCTGCAGGCGTTGGAAGGCCTGTCAGACTATGCAGAGATTGTCAGTGCACATCAGGTACATGATGAACCCTTCAGAATGCAGCATGCACAAATTGTCTGTCCACGCCAGGTATATGATGAACCCTTCAGAATGCAGCATCATGCACAAATTGTCTGTGCAGGCCAGGTATATGATGAACCCTTTGGAATGCAGCATCATGCAGTGATTGTCAGTGCACGCCAGGTACATGATGAACCCTTTGGAATGCAGCATCATGCAGAGATTGCCACCCTTCACAATGCCGCACAATGGCAGGTCTGCCAGACTATGCAGAGTGCACTTGTGTACGCCAAAACCCTGACACACCCTGTAGCATGCAGCAAAATAGCAGAACAGCATAGAGCACGTCAGCACTTCTGCCAGACCATGCACAATGCGTCATTGCATATCAGGTACAGTCAACTCTTTTTGTTATGACTGCTTTGGTCACCAAAAAAGTTGACCAAGAGAAGAAGGTCGTTGGCTGCACATACTGCCAGCAAGGAAGTCCTGCTCCCAGCAGGAGCAACACCTGCTAGGCTTGTGCCGTCACCAGGGCTCACTGCTTCCACCCCAGGCAATGCATTGAAAGCAAAGAAGCAATTTTACAGATTGATCAAGCCAAAACAGCCTGACATGAAGTTTTGAAATGTATGTTTGTGGCAGTGCAGCATATCAAGGAGCAGTACGGAGCCTTGAAGCCCATTCTGGATGCTTTGGTGACAGCCTACCCACAGCACTTGAAGGCTGCTTGGTTCTCATGGGAAGCCTATCTATGGGCAGTACAGCTCTGGTATGCTTACGCCATGAAGGTACTCATTGGCGCTCTCAGCATGATCTGCAGCGATGGCTGTCTTCATCTTGCGCCCATGCTGCTAGCCTGGCTTGCTCTGCCTCTGCATCAATTGTTGCATCTCAAATTGTGCCATGAGTGTTGTTTGCGAGCGTAAATTTGCCAATATGTACAGCAGAAAACATATGCTGCCAATTTTGCTTTTACGTCAATGCGTTCGTTAATTGTATGACAGCTTGCTTGGCGGCAGGCTATGCTGCACCCTGTGGTTGGTCTGCCAGCCTTGCTTGCTGTGGTCTAAGTCTGTTCACAACACACAATACTTGGGAGCTTGAAATGCTGCTGCTTTCATGCGAAGAATTGTGATCTCAAGTGAATGACTGGTGCAGGAACACCCATGCAGCTGAATTTGTACTTTGCTCGTCTGGTGCATTGTGCTGCAGGTCAAGCGGCCAGAAATCTCCACCAAAGAGTGCCTGGTGCCTTTTGCAAGCCTGCTGAATCACTGACCCCACCCCCACATTCTGTGGAAGTTGTCAGCCCAACCTCCTCCCCCGGAAAACCCCCCCCAACACACCAATTGTATCCACGCCTTTGGTTGTATAAGCTCTTCATCATGCTGCAGGTCAAGTGGCCAGCTAACTTCACAAAAGAGTGCTGGGGTACCTTTTGCAAGCCTGCTGAATCACTCACTTCAGCCCTGCATTATCTGAAAGTTGTCAGGACACCCCCAAGCCACCCCCCTGCCTCCCAAGACACCAACTGTATCAACGCCCAGACTGTATTGGCTACAGGGGAAGTGGCCACCAAAGAGTGCCTGATGCTGTTTGCAAGCCTGTTGAATTACTCATCCTACCTCCACATGGTGCATTATGGTCAGATCTCCCCCCTCCCCGACAGCACTCCCTTCCTTTTTCAATGAGTTAGTTCATCAGGCTCCCTTTGAAACCCCCCCAAAACTGCATCACCCTCCTTTCTGGATCAACCAATCAATTGTGCTGCAGGTGAAATGGCCAGACAACTCCTCCAAAGAGTGCCTAGTGCCTTTTGCAAGCCTGCTGAACCACTCACCTTATCCCCACATTGTCCAATACGGTCAGATTGACGCTGAAACCAGACAGCTCAGGTTCCCACTGTTTCGTCCAGTCAGCAAGGGCCAGCAATGCTTTCTGTCATACGGCGCCCTGTCACACCTGAAGCTAATGCTATTCTATGGCATGGCTATTCCTGACAACCCGCATGATGTGGTTCACATCCAGCTCAAGGTGTGGCTGGAGACAAGCTGTTTTTCTTTAGCGCTCATACAAGCAGCCTCATCGACTGCTCTCAACTGTGTGTTTAAAAATTGTTTGCATGTTGCGTATATGCATATGAGTAACAAGATGAGGGCATGATGGAGGACAGAGGCTTCAGCCTAATCAGTCCATAGACTCAATCTCAAGCCTCCTGCATCAGCACACAGACCAAAGGATGGGTAACTTTGATGATGAGAAAGTGCCCACTTGTTTGCAGGCCAGGGCAGATGCATACAAGTTTCAAGTTGAGGCCATGATGGAGGACAGAGGATTGAGCCTGCATCACAAGATCAACAAAGGTCATGCATTGCCCGTCCAGCTGCAAATGACTGCAGCGCTGTTAGGCTTGCACTTTGATGTCCTGGAATCCATTCAAAACGATGATAAGGAACGGCCACTCGACATTACAAATCCCGCAGAAAAGCATGCCATTCACAAAGTTTTGGTCTCAAAGCTGTTGAACCTTCAGAAAAGTCTTCAAGATAGCGAGGTTGAACTGCAGTACTTGCGCCAGCAAGGCAACAGCAATCCAATGCTGCCTTGTTTGGCAGCATACCTGCAAGGACAGATGTCCATTATTGACATCAATCTTCAGACTCTTGCTGCTCCGAGTGCCAATGACCACAGCTGAGCTCAGCAAGCTTCATTTTTAGAAGTCTCCTTCATGCACAGTTTGAATGGGTAAGGATACCACAGGGCCAGAATGGTTGGAGACAGTTCATTGCTCCAGTACGTATCTAGCTGGGCCTGCTGAATCTGCCTAGCATATGTTCAGAGTGAATGAATGAACTGTTGGAAGTGCTACCTTTGCATCGTGTACATTCGTTCTGCAGCAGCAACAAGGGCATACACTCCGCTTCACATGCTCAAAAACGGCTAGCGCATAGACTTGCCCGCAATTTGCACAAGATCATGCATAGCTCATCAATTGCTGCTTATCACGCATTTTGTCCTCATTCGCAATCATTGTTACCATGTTGCTGGTCTTCTGTTGAATTTAGGTCTGGAACAGCTAATGATTCGAGCATCTTGAAGTAGGCATACTTGCAGTCAAACGCCATGTCATACCAATAATTCACAGCAATAGCAAGCCCTTCTGAATCTGCTGTTTGCTCTACCTGATGCCACCACAGGCTTGGCAGATACAGCATCTCACCGGCCCTCACAGTCACTTTCAGCGCTTTTGGCAACTCAGGATCAAAGTACTTTGCAAACTTTTGCTGCTGTCGTCTGCTGCATGGCGTGGTAGACAAGTTCTCTATTGGTGACCAAAGAATGCTTCCTGTGTCTTTTTGTGGAACTATCTGCAAACCATCTGGACTATCTGTCCATGTTGCAACAGGGTAGTGAGCTAAGTGCATGCGGTACACATCGCATGGAGGCAGCAAAGTGAATGTCTTTTCCCCAGTGACGACTGCATAGAGGTTCTCATAGTGGTCTTTGTGAAATGATGTGACGCTTTGGTCATTGCCGATCCACAAATTGACTGCGTCAGGCTCTGCACCAAAGGCCTCTGTTGCCCATGGGACATCACTGTCAACATCACCAGCAAGCTCAGGAAAATGTGTTGTGAAGTTGCCATTCTGCTGCTGAATGTACATGACTTCCTGCTGGCATTGCTGTCCATTCTCTTGACTGTTCTCCGCTGCATGCTTTTCATTGTTTTCTGCATTGCTGAAACACTGCTGTGATGACTCGGCGGGTTGTTGCGTCAGGTTCTGGTGCTGATTGGACAGGTGATCAAGAAAAGCTGTCATTGACATGTGCCGTTCTGCAGCAAGGACAAAGCAGGGCTGATTGTTCTGTGTTGGGTTGTTGCGGACGGCATCTGCTCTGCCATCAGGAGTAACAGCCACTGTCACCTGTGCTTGCATGCCAATGTCTGTCAGTGAAGTCTGCATACATCATCAACTTGACAGTGCATATGATATCAGCTGCAGGTGTATCCTGACCTCCTTGTTCTTGAGTCTAGCTGTCAGGTAAGCTATGTTCCAGTCAGTCAGGGCTGACCAGTGATTGATAGAGCCTGCAGTAAAGTTTATTGGTTGAGATTGAGTGGCATTCCTGCAAAAGTGAAGCTGTCGTGAGCAGTCACCTGTGAGTAAGCAAGGCTTATTCCGGCCCACAAAGTCTCGGTGGAATTGCAATGGCGTCAAAGGCCATGCTTTGCGCTGCACTTCGCACCCTAGATCCAGCTCTGCAGCGAAATGCCCTCTTCAGCAATTGCATCAGTGTTGTCACATGCCGTTTGCGCGCGCACGTACCCGTGATCTCTTTTGACAGGCTGCGTAGAGCTGGCTTGACATTGGTGAAAGACATGGCGCGAATGTCGCCCAGGTGTGATTTGCTGGCGGTACTGCCCTACCGAGGCAAAATGACATCTACAAGACACACACTGCGTCTTTCACAAAACTCTGCAGGAGCAAATGGAGTAAGCCGTCGTGCCAACAGCTCGCTGCATTGTCAGATGCAGCGCCATACATAGTGCGATTTGAACAGACTGAACTCAACGAATTCTGTGCACATTCGAATGTGCAATGAGGAACAACCTTCCATTGAATGAGGCTTGACTTGACGTTCACAAAAAAAGGGTAAGACCAAGCAATAATCAGTCTTGAGTATGAGGCCCAGTTGATGCTGTAGACATTCTCAATGATTGATGGCTGCATTGAAAGTTGTGTATTTGCTGAATAGTCAGTCTGTCGTTGCAATTCAGCAAGAGTGAGTAATTTGTCACTGCCGTCTCAGTGAGGAAAATATGCCTTGCACATCATTTTCAGTCACAGTGTATGATCCTCCTTGTGCCTGCGCCAGCTGACCCAGATGCTCCCTGAAAACCACATGCAGACGGCATCAGTACAATGAGCAAGACAGCAATTGGCATGCCAAGGCAGTCTGTCCTGGCTGAAGGCAGTGAAACACTCGCTTTGACACTGGCCATCTAAGGCATGTACAACGATGCATTCATGCCAATTCAAGCTTCACCTGAAGTGCTCCACAAAAGCCCTTGCTCCTGAAGCAAGCTGCCTCTGCTGGTCCATGGGATATCTCTGTAGCTGCTCCCGCATGATGTCCTCAGCACTCACGCCAAGCTCTCTGTATGCAGAAGCTTACAGTTTCTGAACAGTTTGCGGTTGGAAGCATGATGCAGCCTTCTGCAGTCGTTCACCTCTCAAGTTCTTGCTCATCTTGATTCAAATCATTTGCGTCCAGCAGCATGTCACCCTCATCCTCATCAGTGTCGCTTTGCAGTTCACCTGGTCTGCGCCACCGCAGCACTGCCTCTTTGTTGTCTTTGTGATATAGGCGTCCTGGAAAGAACACAGCACAGCTCATGCAGATACTGGTCTTGTAGTCCTCACATGGACTCACAGGATCTGAGTGATGATTCCATGAATTGGCAACATCTGCACATTAGCCTACGAATGAAAATGAAGATCGACGCTCAATGCTGCAATGCTGCACTGAGGGGCATACAGATATTACCTTGAGAAAGTAGCTCCACTTCTGCCGTCTCTGCCTCAAAGTCACGAAATGCTTCATATCTGAAGCAGTAGTAATGTGTTGCATTGAAGACAAATTGTTCAGGCTCTGCTGGTGAATTTGGCAACTTTACCTGAGGATAGCACTGGCCTCTGCATCTGTTTCATGTGAAGTTGTTGGCTCTACACTCTGTACTGTTGCTGGCCACCACTGCAAGCACATTGTACCGAGGCGCTGATGACGTCGCCTGATCTCTTGGATCCCGTGGTAAGATTTCTGGTGGTGAACGTTGCAGGCACTCACCAGTGACTCTATGTTGTCATCTTCCTCAATTTGCCATTTGACCTGTACAGCCAGGCCCTGTGTATGCTGGTTTGCAGGCTGACAGGGCAAGATGTTGTTCATGAAGGGAGCGTGCATATACCTCAATCTTGGAACCGACATCAGGCAGATGTTCGACAGAGTTGTCTCGATTGTGAGCGTCGACGTTGACGGTTTGCATTGACAAGGGGCGTTGTGATGTAGCATCAGTCGCTGCCTCCCGGGACGTATCGCCCCAAGGCAAGGCAGGCGTTGTTTGCGCGTTGACCATACTGGACTCAGCTCAGGAGACTTGAGATTTGGTAGCTAGCCGTATGAGGAACGGGTTTTTGCGCAGTGATCTAGGCCGTTCGCAAGAAGTCTTGGTCTTGTCCGAGACAAACACTTTGTTTGCACAGAGAAGTAGCCTACATAAAAGCGGTGACGAATGTGATTGTAGCCAACGCACTCACGCCGGACCCTCTTGTGCAGAGATGGACAGTGTTTCTCGCCATTGCGCGCTAATCAAGTTTGTCAGCAAACTTCTTCCTCTTAAGATGGCACTTGCTTAAATGCTCGAGGTCTGCTGGTGGTTGTATGCCTTTTCAAGAGGTTGTTTGCTACCGCGGCAGGAATCGCGAAGCCTACTGCGCGCATTGCAATAGACAAATTGGAGGCTAGCCAAATGCGTATAATTTTCTGATCCAGTGGCCTGTGTCTGGTGCATGTCACTCAATACTTTTCATTCTCGAGCGTCGGCTTCGCACACGAGAGTGTGTAGCTTTCGGTCAGCGTCAGTGTCTTTACACTGCCCTTGCCGCCAGATTCCGCATCGCTTGCACAGCAACTTCGCAGTTCCAGCATCCGGCGTTGCTCGTCAAAAATGGCAACTCCGCGATTTTAAGGCGAGCTTGCTCAAGGCAACTTCGGAGCACAGCGACCCAGGCCACTGGAACTACTCACCAGAATGGTGGGGCACGCAAGCGGAAGGCTGGGGTCATGATGCTGGATCAGCCGTGTTCAGGCAGCAGTCATCGCATGGCAATGGAGAGGTGTGTATTTGCTGCTGAGGTAATGTCATTAGACAGGCGCAGCCATACACAAGTTCAGCATATACTCTGCACTCAGGTGGCAGTGACTGCTCACCCGGCTTCTTTGCCACGCGGAGCTCCAGAGTCTCAAAAACAGCAGTGGCGGGTACTCAGGTTCAATGACACGCGGCAGAGCGTGTCAAGGGTTGTCATTCAGCCAGACTCTTTCGCTGCAGAAGCCCAGGCAGACTGCTTGGCATTTTCATACCTCAAGACTATGGCATCAGCAGGTAATGGCAGCTGCCAGTAGCTTGCACCTTCACAGCATGCACTTGATGCTGGCAGTCAGTCGCTGGGTTTCCTGTAACTGTCAGCCAGAAGTCCCATCGTGAAATAACACATGTCGTTCTGTGGCTGTCACCTAGACATCTTTGCTTGCAACCCAACATGTTATGCTTGCAGAAGTCACCCAGAACTCTCAGGTCGTAGTTCCACATGCCTTTGATGTAGCTGTCACACAGAAGTTGCAGCTTGCAAATCCACAGCTGTTGCTAATCAGTTTGAAATGTCTGATGTGCAGCTGCAGCCATCATCAAGCAAGCAGGCCGGCTGGAAGCCTGTCTCACAGCAGCCGCCAATCCTGAGGGACAAAAGGCATCAGATGCTGCAGAGCAACACAACAGCTCATGTCGAGCCCTCTGCATAGGGCTAGGCGGTGGCACACTACCCAACTTTCTCAGCTACCATTTTCCTGGAATGCTTGTGGATGCAGTCGAGCTTGACCCTGTAGTCATTGCAGCAGCAACACAAAGTATGGGCCTTCCACACAGCAGGTCAGGCATGCCTTGTGTTATAAACCTCAGCTGTGCATAGCAAGATGCAAATTTGTTGAATTGGTGCTGCGTGTTGGCATGAGCGCTCAGCATGCACTATAGATCTTTCAAAGTAGTGCGAGTGCATTGCCATGCTGTTGTAGAGTTCATTGCCTTGATCCATGACAAGAATCATGATTATAGAGTGCGGGCATCCAGCAAGGCTTGCAATAGCTCACAGTGCACATGACTCGAACAGAGTCAAGCCTTTCAATCAACAAGAGCCACGCACAACTTGTCCAAACAAGCCAGCTTGAGCAGACAATTGCCAGCTTGACTCAACACTGTTCATCTTCTATACTGACCATCACATACATCATCTGCATACTGACACCCGTGAATGGCATGCAGCGCAGACACAACCTCAGACTGCATGAAGGCAATGCAGCAGACTTTGTTTTGAGGCTGGTGGCTGAGGTGCAGCAAGGGCAGACACCACCCCTGGACTTGGTGTTTATAGATGCATTTGATGGCAATGATCATGTGCCAAGCGTATTCTGCAGCCCAGGTGAGACTTAGCCTGCAACTCATGCATGGAACATTTCACCCAGCTGGTTAAGAGTACAGTCAACGTGAAGACCCCTGAAACAACCAGCATGAGTTGAGACAACAGCACAAGACAAAGTCATTGCTTGTTCAAGCATTGTTAACGCCATACAGAGCTGTCTGACCATCCTGCATTGGTATGCAACAACAAGTCCTGCATGCAAAACGTATTGTTTCGTGGCAACTCCTCTGCACCCAATCAGCACCATTTTTCCATGTGAACTCACTTCAGCTGTCATACCAATTACTGCCAGCATGCTCCAGCATTGCCATGCAAGGCATGCTCATTGCTGCACAACACTCAATTTGAACAATGTCAGACCTGTAAACCACCATCAGCCACCATCAAATTCAGCCCTTTCAATACAACTGTGGCCTGCAGACAGTCTTGTGCTGGACGCACTCACAGCAGCACTGCACCCAAGCCATGGCAGTGTGATCATGAACCTACATGGCGGGGGTTTACCGGCGACCAGATCTCTGGTTGCCCTATTGTCCAGTGTGCTGCCTGCTGCTGCCAAGCAAAGCAGGCGTGGCTACCACTCAGGCACTGTGCAAGGAAAAGCTGTCGTGCAGACGACCACAGCCATCAGGTGGGTCCGTCCTTGCACAATTGAAATCTGTGCCTAGCTGTGAGGGATGTCTGTCAGCACTCTGCAGGCAAAACAGTGTGCAGGCAGGAGTGCCTGTTTATGGCTGTCTGGTGCATGTACTACTTTTGCCGATGTGCTATGCACATGCCAAGGTTCCACTCTATCTGCTCAGCAATGGCACTGCAACTAGTGAAACATCATACCGGTGTCAGCATGTCATGATAACATGCTGAGCAAGACAAGGACAGCAACATCAATGTGTAGGATCTGCTAGCAGTATGGACCCCGCACTACGAAGTGTATCATGCAGGGACAAGCTGTTTGACCCAGCAGAGCTGAGTCAACAGGGGCATGCCTTCACGTTGAGTGTGGCCTATCAGTCCAACATTGCAGTGGTTGTCAGCAGAGCCTTCAAAGTTATCAGTGAAAATGCTCTACCTGAGACCTTTGCAGCTGCTGCTCAGCAGGCAGGCTTGGAAGCAGGCTATCTCTTCAACGCTGGATCACGAGCCCAACAGGGCATGACTTTCATCTGACCCAATGAGTTTGGTGTGCAGCGCACTTTGCCAAATTACAATTGGCGTGCAACATATTTCTCGTGTGACTGTACACGTGACTGTACACATGACTGTATAAACGGGCATGACAGAAAATCATCACGGCTTCGTAAATTATGCAGCAATATCGTAATGCATGAATGTGGCAGCTTGAAGTAAACGTTGTCATTCATTTCAGTGCATGTGCTTTGCAACTGTAAGCTTTCGCACGCTTCCTTCATAATCAGGCCGTGACCTTTCCGCACGGACAAAATGAGCACATGGCGGAGCGTCGATTGTTGCCTCCATGCTTTCACGCAGTGCGTTCTGGTTTGGGAGCAAGCCATCATTTTGAATTTTGGATTGCGTGGCTGCAGGTACCGCCACGCGATGGCTATGGCGAAGCATGGTGTGATAGCGGCAACGCTGCGCAGATTCGAATTTGAGGCATACCTGCAGCAGTAATCTAGCACATCAGGCGCTTGTACGAAAGCTCGCGCTGTGAGCGAGGTGCAGGCAGCATGGTCACCGCTACGATCGATCCCTACCCACATCCGGCCTTTCCCGAAGCGCTTTTGCCTGAGAAGATCAGGGCAGAGCTGCAGAGGGATCCCAAGAGGCATTACCCTCAGCGCTATTTAGATCAGTTGAAGGCTATGGACAGCGAGCCAAGCAAAGTAAAGCAGTGCTGACCTTGTGTCGACACTTATTGCTGACTGTAATCCTGCAGCTCTCATCACCACAGTCAAGATCGTAACTCATCTTGTATGCCAATGTGATGCAGCTCATGCCTGCTCATTGTTGCCTATCGCTTTCAAGCCTGGATGCCTGATGATTTGCTCTAAATGTATAGTGTGATATAAACTCACTAGCCACTGCACTGCATGCAGGGTGTAGAGCAGCTCGCCAAATTTCTGGTGGCAGGCATACTAGCCTTCTCCCTCATAGCTGCACGCGCTGATATACTCTGGATCGGCAACTCGCGATTGCTCAACGCATCTGCTTCAAGAAAGCACCGGAAGCAGACTGTCTGGCTGCGTAGGATCTTGTTGCTGGAGGTAAATTCAGACAGTCTGTAAGAAATGCTATCGCACTATGCCAGTGCCTGCACGGGCAGCCATATATTCTTGCTTGCACATCTGCATGGCATCAATGCCAGCTCTTCAACAGCATCTTTGTTGCATGCAACAAAGACAGAAGACAGAAGAAACATGCAATTGCTGCACAAGAAAAAACAGCACAAATGTGCAGCGAGTCATCTGCAATCACCAATTGTCTTTGTCATGGAAGCACCAAGCTCTTGGCATCATATTTCTGCAGACAAACCCCTGCAAGCTGGTTGTCTTGACTCCTGTCTGAGTGAGCAGAGTGTGCGTTGCAGGCTCTTGCAGAGTGTCACGGCATGGCATCTGGCCTGCTTCATCACTTTGAAACTATCCTGTTCAATCAGATCTCAGCTGCCCCTCATGCTATGGTGTACGCTTTGGTGGCTGAATTTGATTGCCACAGAACCCATCTGGCCACCTTCCAAGCCATTGCTAAGCCAAACCTGCTCACTAGAGTGGTCTTGCTGAGTTCACAGGTGTGTCTGCTTTTTGTGTATCTCAAGTGCACATGCCTCATGTCTACTTGTGGATTCCTTCTATTCGGTTCTGACTCGCGACATGAGATTGACAATCCTATCCTAGCTATGTGTTGTGTTGCTCAACTGTATTGTTCCTGTAACATGCTGAGTCTTGACGCCCTGCAATACTTCAGAACAAGAACACCAGCAAAGCTGTGTGCACCACGGTCAGTATTTTGCTGCTTCAAGGGCCTGCAGGCTCATTCAGCGATGTCTGTGATGCAGATTCTTGGCTACTTTGTGCAAGGCTTGATCTGCCTAGTGTACATGCCTCTCTGCTTCCAGTTGGCACGCTTCACAGCAGAGGCTGCAGCGCGTGTCTACCTTGATCTGGGCAAGGACATTGATGCTGGCCAAGTGCCAGACATTGCATCTGCCAAAGTGCCACCTGCAACAAGGCTCTTCTATATGCTGCCGGTGAGTTCCCTCGGCAGCACTTGAGCTACATGTTTTGAGTGGAAAGCAGACAGTGACCGCTGACTGGCCGCGGCAATTCGCAGTGTGACTGATGCCCGCATACTCCCAAATTTCTAGCGCTGCCTGAACTGACACCCTTTTTTACTCTGTCTTGCCAGTATGACCGCTCTGGTGTGGTCACGCTCTTGATTTCCTCTCCTTGTGCATTAACCTGCCTTGCGCGCCCCAGCCCTTCCACTCTGTACATACAATCATGCTGCACAGCTGCATGCATGTAAAGCATTTTCTTGTTGACAACATCCTGTTGTGCCCTTTTGTTCATCAATTTGTGAACCCCTGCACATACACTTCATTTGAAGTATGATAGGCAGCGCATCATGATAGGCAGCGCATTCAAGCCTCACACATGTCTTGCGGTTCAGTAAAGAAGTCGACAGCAAAGGCTGGTGACATGTATGTCTGCCACCATTTGCTGCTGCTCAACTAGGCTGCAACAGGTGTCAAGCAGATGTCTTTTCTTTTCCAACTGTCTGTTTGAGCGTTGAAAATTTGCAGTGTGGCTGATGCAGGAGAACAGCAGTATGCGGCAGGTGTGCAAGTGCATTCAGGCTGATGATGAGTTTCTGGCAAAGTGGGAAGATTCAGCCACCTGGCACCACCACAACGCAGTTGCCCACATGTATGCAAAATAAGCAATACTCTACAGCATTGCTACAACGCTGGTTGATGACTTGAATTGTTGAGCTGGCTGCTGCTTCAGTGCAGCCTTGCTGGAAAGGGCTTTCAATATGCGTGACGACAAGGTTGACAATACCAAATCATTGCATGTTTGGTATTTGTTCACCTCAAGACTCATAGGGATAGATCTCATTCTTCGTTGTGTTTGCTCTAGCACAAGGCCAAGAGAAGATGTTGGACATGTTTACAAACAGTTGATGTGAGCGCTGATGAACAAATGACACATGTTGAGCTTGTGAGAGGAGTTTGATTTATTTCGTGTTTGTACAACAAAAGGTGTACATGATCATTTGGTCCATGCACTGATGCACAACCTAATTCCTTTGCGACCCATCCTTTGCCCCTTGAGCAGAATTTGATGACTTGCATCAATGCACATCAACCTTAAAACGCTTGTGAGATAAGCATGACTGAGTGGAACTCATGCAGTGTATACATATACATATGTGCTTATTGTGCACACATGCACAGCTGTAGGTAGCTTCCTGTTCACGTCGACGCTTATGGCAGCTGTTGTAGCAGTCCATTACTGTGCATCAGGCAGTCATGACCTGTACTCGCCATTGATGGAAACACACTCAATCTGGTCCTTTGCTTTGTGCTATGCACTGCAGGCAGATCAGAATGCATGCAGCTGCACGTCATCTGAGCACCAGCATCCCACACAGGATCCCACACAGGAGATTGGTGACAACAAAATGATCATATACAGAGGTCGAGTTGCTGACTCAGAACAGATCCAGGCAAAGCTCATAGCTGTTTTTGATGCCTGTGACAAACACGCAGGTGCTCAACAGCTCTAGGTCTGTTGGTCGCTAGCCATCCTTAAGAAATGCTGCTACACATGTCATGAAATTGTCAGTCTTGTACAAACAGTCATTGCCAGCTGGATCTATTTGTTTTGGTGGCCATCATGTTGCGCACTAAAAAGCTCTTGGAGACATGTGATGCAGGCGACTGTAACTTGGCATCCATCTCAGGATCTATCTGGTTGTCAATGTGTATACTCATTTGGCTCTTGTCAGGTGGTCTATACGTCGGCTGTTCCCCTCGTATTATGTATGTCCACTGCTGGTCCTCTGTCAGTATCACCAGCTTGCCTATCTGGGTTTTGCCATAGCCCTTGGCAAAGTACTTGACCATAATCGGCGCTGGTGGAGCCTCCTGCCCTGGCGTAGGCCGCACTGGCAACCAACCCTGCACATCTCATGCTGTTTTACTACAGTGACTTCTGTTTGTAATGATTGCTTTGGTTGCCAAGATATTGATCCTTATATGGAAAGTTGCTTTCTCAGAGGTGCCTTTGCAGTCAGAATGTAGTGATTGGTGTGCAATTGCATTGTCCTTACACTGGGAATGTCCCTACATCGAGTGCCCTTACAAAGAGAGTTACTGTACCTGGCTCATGACTCATGCCTTGTAAACATTGTGTATCACGATTGGGGACACTGTAGCAAAGGCAAATGATGACTCCAAGAATGTTGAGTTTGCACCAGCTTGCAAGCAGGCGTGCCAGTGCAAGCTGACGCCGAGCAAAAGCAGGCATGGACTAATGTAAGGGTACAGCAAAGACCCAAGGCTGCCACTTGCCCAAAGTTCAGGGGTACAAGATTGTGTTTGGAAGAGGTGCGGGCATCACCTGACTTGGCGCAACATCAAAGCTAATGGAGGAGTCATGGGTGAAGTGACACGTGAAGTGCTCAGGCTGATCTGTGGGGCTGTACAGCTGCAGTGGCCCCAGGGCACTTTGGCCAGGCCCTGCTTGGATGGTGATGCTGCCATCCACATCAGGCTGTGTGGCTTCAAATTTCAGCTCAAAGCGCCACCGCCCTCCTGTGCTCTTCTCTATTACCATGCCAACCTTGGACGAGACTGTCTTCTGAGGCTCAAAGATCACCTTGTACCTGTAGGATGAGTCATGATCATCAGGTTGGAGCAGATGCGCACAATGCAACTGCTGTAGACTGTGTGACATGAAACAGAACAGTTTTGCTCAGGCTTCAAGCTATGCTGGTGCAATGTCTTTACTGGCATGACGTCTTGCTTCCTTGTTGGTAGTCAGTCGCACAGTGTGGTGTCAACAGGTCATGGGAGAGCATGGCGATCAGCACGTCAAAGACAGCGAGATGCTTTGACACATCCAGAAGTGCTTGAAGACCCGCTTCAAAATGCGCATGAGCAGTCATAACAAGTATGCGCGCGTACACACATAGCAGAAAATTGTCGTGAGAATAGGTGCTCCTTAAGTGCGATTTGTTCGCTCACTTTAGGGGCTGTGATGTTTGCAGAGGGATATCAGTGGGGCAATTGCCCATTCCTTGAACGTATATACCCAGATACCGTCTTACATGCATTCTGCTGATGCTCATGTTAACAAAGTCTCAAGCAGTGCTGGTAGCTTTCCAGTTTCATATTCAGTTCTCCCCTTATTGCAGCAGGGATCAAATCATCAGGGCTGAGGTGAAAAGTTTGACGGACTTTTCGTTTGAAGCTTTGCCTGATATGACATTTCTGCAACATACCGCCAAACGTCAGGGTGATGCAAGTGTTGACAAGCTTCTCAAGGCAAAATCAGGTGTGAAGGGCTTGAGAGGCTGACCTGAGGGGCTGTGATGGGTCTGTGACGCAGTCAAAGTCTGGCAGCACTTGCAGCGCATTCTTGAGGGCGCTCTGCTTGCTGGCAGGAATGCTCAGCTCATGGCTGAATGTCTCACAGCCAGTCAGCTTGCCTAAGCCGTCTAGTCGCAACTCTAGCGGGCTCTCTAGCCTGCTACGCGCCTGGCAGGTGAACTTGAACACCTCGTGATTCGCCTCTGCCTCTGGTAGACCCTGTGTGCAGTCAACGTTTGCAGATGTTGCCAAGTTGCACGCCGTAATGAAGGATGACGTAGTGATGGAAAACGTAATGATGGATGATCATAGCAGAGTGTGCTTTACTGTGCGCAGTGATTCATGCGTCGCAAGTCTGTCAGCCACCACCCACAGCAGTGCTGCTTACAAAGAGATTGTGTCAAGACCCGTACTCATGCACAGAACATGCAGCTTAGTTTAGGTGTTGCCACAGCGAAAGGTCTGCCATGCTTGGCCCCAATGACACAGCTTGTGAGGTGTCCAGATAAGGAAAACAGCAACTCTTTCATGAAATGTGTGTTTTTGACATTGTTCAGTTGGTCATCATACCTTGATTGGGTACTGCCACAACAGTGGCTCTGCTATGTTCTGCCCGCTGACTGACGCACCATCCATTACAACTTGCACCTGGCCACAGCTCTCTTCCAAGGACTGGGCTTTGAAGCTGATGGGGATCTGCAGAATTCCAAAAGACCCCACCGCCACGCCCTTCTGCTTCTTGAGTACCAGCTCAAAGCGGTTCTCATCTGCTGCAGGGTCCTCGCCTGATGGGCTTTGGTGTGACAGTGTCACGTCCACCTGGGCATACAACGAATTCTGTGACTATGTGGGAGACAGACTGGAGACCTTGCATGTCTTTCTGACTGACAGCTTGAACAGCTTGGAGGTGCGCATTGCCTTGCTGTTCAACGGTGTCATGGTCATCCGTGTGGCCACTCCATTCACATTCTAAATATGTGCTAGACAGGCTCAGCAGGCCCAGCTAGGTACGTACTGAGAGCAATCAACTTTCTCCAACAAGTTGGGTCCTCTGTTATCCTAAACCAATCGTACTGAGCATGAAGGGAGGTGAGGTCCTTATAAACGTCTGCCAAGTGACTACTTGCTGTGATGTGTATAGCATAGACCTTTGCGAAGGCGCAACAGAACGGCTGTGCCTCCAAAATCCACTGAGGTCGCTTGCCCATGGGTGCAGCAGTAACGCATGGCATCCGTACATCTGAAAGGCCTGCTTGCACACAAGGCAGCAATTTGATGAAAGCTCACATTGACAGGGTCAATAAAGGGGTTGCACCCATTGATGACTGTCTGCCCCGAGAGTGGCAGCAATGCTGGTAGTGTCCATCACCCCAGGCCTCAGCACTCGTTTATGCCTTGCATGTAGGTGCAAGACTGATGTATCAATTCTATGCGTGTGAAACACTGCAGTGATGTATGCATGCCCTTTGAATACAAGTGCAAGGTTAGACGTCTCACCTTGACAGGATCAACAAAGGGGTTGCGCCAGCTGACAAAGGAACTGCTGCCTGCCCCTGGAGTGGCAGCAATGCTGGTGTCCATGATCCCAGGCCTCAACAATCATTCATGCCTTGCATGTAGGTGCAAGACTGATGTATGAACTCTATGCATGTGAAACACTGAAATGATGCATGGATGCCCTCTGATCACAAGTGCACGGTTGGTTGTCTTACCTTGACAGGATCAACAAAGGGGTTGCGCCAGCTGACAAAGGAGCTGCCATCTGCCCCTAGAGTGGCAGCAATGCTAGTGGTGTCCATAACCCCAGGCCTCAACCCCACTCCTGACAGGTTGTATTCCCACAGACCCACTTCCTCATTGTACAGACTCACCACTGCATCTTCACTGCTGCCTGCATACAATTCCAAGATGAATTAATGCATTTGACCTTCTGGCTGTTACAAACATTTTCAAAGAGATCTCTGTAGAAGAGAGATCAATTTCTCTGGGGCCCCACCTTATATGGTAATTTCCAAGGCAAGTTGGCAGACTGGAGGAGGGTGGATTCCATTGCACCAAAGATTTCTGACTGATGACACATAAAGGTACACCTCGCGACGTCAACTCAGGAAATGAAGCTTGCAAGGCAAGCGTCGACCAAGCACATGGATGCAGCCAGCATGTGGACCCAGTTTGATGAAGCAGCTGCATACTCAGGGCACCGGGAATTGACAGCTCAGAGATACAGACCCATGCAGTGTACAGTGTTGCCTTGTTAAACCAGGCAAGCAACAATGCTGATGTCTGACTACAGCACCATGGCAGAAGCACAGGAAGAGCATAGGAAGTCACACTCAGGAAACATGCAGCTTGGCAGGCATTCAGGCAGAAACATTGTTACCTAGCAAGCTGGGCAGATAGTCCACAGCCACATCTGCCTGGCCAAACGGTGGCAGCACCACAGCAGCAGTGGACAGGGTGAAGTTATGGCTGTTGCTGCAGGAGGTTTGCAGCACTACTTCTGTGCCCACAGGGTTCTGAATCTGCAGGAGGTGGCGGGCGGTGGCCCCCAGGCAAGCCTGGAGCTGGGGTAATGTTTCTGACTTGGCTGGCTCGGCATGCATGTTCACCAAGTAGGTGAAGTTGCCCAACTGCAAAGCATTACAATACAAGCTGTGTTCTACACACACCAAGCACATGTGTTGAAAAGTGTAATCCTTGTTACCATTACTATCAACAGTACCATGAGCAAGCCTGTTGCAGGCAGATTTTGGTTGCATAGACAAGCCCGTAGCTGGGGCAATAGGCATGCCTTGGCTGCTTCGGCATGCACTTGCACCATGAAGGTGAAGTTGCCCAGTTGCAGCACAGGGGGTTCATAATCGCATCAGCAATTTTGTTGATGATATTGCTACGCAGGCTGTTTGAGGGCTGAGTGCGTTGGCTGGCAACCCTTGTTCTCGGTGAGTCTGATGCCTGCCTTTGAATGAGCACACCTTCGCCTTTGTATCCCAACAAAATGCAAGAGGTGTCAGGAGCACTGCTGGCACTTGTCATCCATGATGCCATTACTTACCTTGTGAGGGTTTGCTGGTGGTGAGCACTTTGTTGCAGATGCAGCCAGCACAAGTAAGCAAACATTCAGGTCTGATTGCCATGCTGCTTATGGCAAAGGATGAGAGCACTTTGGATGACACGCACTTCAGCTGCAAACTGTGATGCAAAATTTGAGCCATATCACAGTGATCTGCTGGTGCATCCCGCAAACACCCACAAACTTATTATGTTAAAAAACCGTACCCTGAAGCTGGAGAAGACAACAGAGGCCTGTGAGTCACCCTCCACCAGGGGAGCGAAGAAGAACTCAAAGTCCCGGCTCTCTTTTGGTTTCAGAGCCAGCACGTCTGGCCCCACCAATTGGTCTGAGCCATAAGTCAGGTCAAAGGTGAGGGCTTCATGCAGCGGATTGCTGATCTGCACTTGCACTGCCACTGCCTGCCGCACTGTTGCTGCCACATCCAGGCTGCCAATGGGCGGTGCCTCTGACACATCAAGCCTCAGCGAGTACCATACGTAGTGCCCTGGTTATACACGTATCGTGTTGCTACAGCAGGGTGCCACTGTGCACACATAGGCTACCAATATGTCCAGACTGTTGAGTGACAGAGGCTGCATGTGGCGTCAGAGAAAGATTCAGGCTCAAGAGAGTACTACACAGAGTGCCCTGTACAGACATGCAGGACTGTTGAGTGTCAGAGGCTATGTGTCCTGGTGCCTCGGACGTAAGCAGCCTTAGCGAATACCGCATGTAGTGCCCTGCAGCCATGCAGGACCTTGGGGAAGGCCTCTGACATCAGTTTTGATGAATATCAAACATCATGCTCTGTGCAAGCAAGCAGGACAGCTGAATGACATAGGCTCAGTGTATTGGTGCCGCTGACAGGTCCAGCCTCAGTGAGTACCACATGTAGTGCCTGCGCAAGTGTATGTGACTGTTGAGCTACAGAGGCTGTATGTGTTGGGTATCCCCATACACTGACCATGCAAGATATCAACAGCGTATATGATATAGGATGTGGCATGCAAATGGCTATTGCTGTATGGTTGATGGTGTGTCATTCGATGTGCACCCTTGTTGAGGGCGGCTCTAGATTGCAACACCCAGGCACTAGCACGCATGACAGAAAATTAGTAGCTGCTACTAAAATACAAAAGCAATAGTAGCTGCTGTGCAATAGCCAACAGGAGCAGGTGGCCCTTATGCATGCAGACCCAGGTTTTCCTGCATCCTGAGTTCATTATGTATACCTGTCAGACAGGAACTTGTGTCAGCCAGCGATGCATTGATACCTGATTCTGCCATGAATGTGATGCTGCCATTGAAGCCACCAGGCCGAGGCGCAAGGATGTGCATGGTGTAGCCCCCGGTACCCCCAGCAGAAACCTGCACCCCCTCCTTGCCCCCCAGGCAATCCAGGTCACAAAACACTTTGTAGTAGACATCCTTCTTGGGCACCACATTGTGGACTGCCACCTTTTTGGCCAAGTGAGTACGGGCTTGGCAAGCCAACTGGATGTGGGCTTCAGCCACGGGGTGACTGGCCTTACCCACCAGCATATACTGGTTCTTTTCCTCTGCGCATCAACAGCAAAGCCTGTTTTCTATCTAGCTTTTCAATATGCCACCAGTTTGTCGCCTGCCCAAGGCAGACGTAACTCCTGTTGTTGTTTGACAGCACAGATTGCTTGCAGGTAGAAGCCAGAATTGCAAACAAGAACAGGAGTAAAGAGAAAGACGGTTCTCTACATGCATGACGACATGCCCGCTGGCTTGAGTGGCTGTTGCAATGGGGCAGACAGATGATGAAACATTTGCAACGTTCATGCTATAGGACATCGTGCGCGTCATCTGCCACTTGATGCACATTGTAGTAGCAGACGTTGAGAAGAGACCTACTCAATTTGCAGACTTGTTGTTGACTGATTTATGACAGACAGCTAACATACCTGTTGCAGGAAAGTTGAGGTCCAAGTTCCCCACATAGTCGCCAATCCAGGGAGCTCTGAAAGTGAGAGGGTAGGCAGCTGTTTGGCCTGGACCCACAGTGATGTCCTTGGGCCCTGAGAAAGCCTCTCCTCCCCTCAGGTCTGCTGTCACATGGACTGGCTGATTGCTCCTGTTTACAACTGGCACCTGCATCATTAAAATTAGGCTTCTCACCAGCCAGCAAGACGGAGTGATTGCTCCTGAACATGACGGCAAGTTGCACATCTGGCTGTTATCAGTGTGAAGGCTGATTGCTGCCATAGACCGCCTCTGTGTCATGAGCGGTTGAAAGTACAGAGAACAGGCCAAGGTGTGCATCACAGGCTTTAGGTTGAGCTTGAGCAAACGTCACCTCCTGGACCAGCCTCTCCCTTGCTGGAGTGTTGAACTCCAATGTGACCTGCTGGCCAGTCTTGACGGCACAGAACTCCACGTCCAGCACTCTGACATCGTCGCCGCTGACCAGCACGACCTTGCTGGGGTAAGTGCCTGCTCCCGCAGGATGCAATGTGACTCTCAAGGTGTTGACGGGAGCTCCGTCAGCAGGTCGGTTGACGACTGCCGCCTCTGGGGACTCTTGCATCGACCTGGACACTCTTCCAGAACCTCCTGACGGAGCGTTGCCAGCTGCGGTATTGCTGGCAGCAGCTGCGGTATTGCTGGCAGCAGCTGCGGGTGCCGGAGCAGCCTTGGCCACATTGCTACGCTGCAGAGTGAAGACATCTGGCAGCTCAACGCGGCTGCTGTTCTTCTCGACAGTGAAGCTTGCTGACGACATGGCAGCCTCGCCTGCAGCCAAGGACACCTCCATTTGCTGTGCATGGCGTGTTGTGTGCATCTGCTGAGCATATGCACGCATGCAAACTGCAATGCTGCATTGCCAAGCAGACATGCAGAACTGACACCTCAGCATGCTTGAAGAGCAGCACAACATTCACTTGCATGCAGGTGAAGCACAAACACCCTACATACAGCAGCAACATCCTTACAGTTCAGCAAACGCATGGAAAGGCCAATGAGAGAGGCGTGCACTTGCCTTCACCCTTGGCTAGTGCCACCTGCTCCTTGTTCTTAGCCAGAGGATGGCGATCCAGGAAGGTACGACGCGCTGCATCAATCTGTGTATTGTTCCATGGCAAGCTGATGTCTCTAGTCTGAGGGCCATCAGCACCAACCTGCACTTACGCAATACAAGCTCAAACCAGATGCACCTGCCAGCCAGATCTGCTAGCCTCATCATGGCATGCTGTTCTGCAATCGTCATGTCTCAGCCCTGCCCTGAGTTGGCCCTTATTGTGGTGGCTACAGGCTAAGCTGGAAGGCAATATTTGTCATGCTGTATGTGTGACACATGCAGACATTGGGCATTACATACATCAGCACTGCAGTCAAGCAGCATCATGGACTGACCACATTTGAGATGCAAATGCTCTCTGCAACCTGGCAGGAACGATGCAAGGTATCGGTGATTGTCTCAGTGCCAGGTCGTTTGATGCAGAATGCTTGCTGCTGACATGTTGCATAGCAGAAGGAATGATGTCAGGACAAATGAGCTGTGAGGCAACGGACCTGAAATTTGAACTTGTTGAAGGGCTGCGGCAAGCTAGCTTCGCCTGTGACCTCATACACAAACTTGCCACAGGCTGCGTCCTCAAAGACAATGCTGCACGTATGCTGGCCTAGAGTGAAGGGCAGGAAGGCTCCCTTGAGGGTCTCCTCTGCGTTGGCCTTGATGCGCACCCTTTGCCTATCAATGCCAAAGGGCTTGGGGAAGGCTCTGCCCTTTGACAGACTGCCTGTTTCCCTGCCATCCTTTTGGGTCTTCTTCCTGTGCACAATCACAGAAACTGGAGTCTATGTGTCTCCTGTGAGTGTGATATGTACGGTGTGCACTGTTTGGGACCTGCAAAAATTTCTAAACATACAGTGGGATCTGCATGCCTGCTGTACATACGATGTGTACGACCCAGGTCGCTTGAGACCTGTCAGCTCTTTGCAAGCTGCAAGCAAGGCTTTATGAGTCAATTTTGCATCTGCACTATTCATTCGCTCTTGGTAGACAGAGAGACCAGCCCCAGAATGCTGGTTATGAGAACATGCGTCATGTAAGAAGGGCATGCACGACTTGCGCAGGGCTGCTTCACACTGCATGTGCATGATGCTGCTTGCATGCACAGCTCATATATAACAGGTACTGCTGCATGCACTGAGTTCTCATCTTGCGGCCGCGCACTGCAGATGCAGCGGACCCCTCAAACACAAAGCACCTGCACCTGACTGGGTTGACAGCTTTGATTGCTCACCTGGGTGATATCGGCTTCCTTGCTGCCGAGCCTTGCAGCCTGTCCAGGTCCAGATCTTCAGCTGAAGCGTGCACCACACGCACAGTGAAGTCACAGTCAATCTGCAAGCACTCAGAGTTTGTGACTGGACTGACATTTGAGCAGCTGCTGGCCACATGGTGTGTACCACAGCAGAGCATTGTTGTCCTGCTTGCTGGTATGGCTGGAGCAGCATTGCCTTGCAATTACTGCAAGCAAATCTGTATGCTCTTGCATTGGCAACACTCTGATGCACGAAACATCTTGAATGTTGGCATGCAGCAAGATCTTGGCTAGCATGTCAGTGTGGTTTCCGTACACATCCACAGACAGCAGGTCACACCAGCCTGTTCGTGGATTCTGCCTAAAAGAAATTGTTGATGTGCATTTGCAAGATTGCATTGGCCTACAAGAGTGTGTCTGAATTATGCGGACAAAGGGGGTTGTTCTTGTCAACGGCTGTCCGCTTGGATGATACACTGACCTGGAATGGGTTGGTAAGCTTGACCTCCAGCTCTTGGAAGTCATACAGTGCAGCGCTGGTCTTGATATACTTCAGAGGCCCACGCGCATCTACTTCACCTCTCAGGGCAAAGGTGAGGGGAGCTGCAGGGGGAGCCCCATTAGTCCCACGCTTACTCATCAGCACCAGCTTGGCTGTCTGCGTGACAGTGGTCATGGACAGTCAGAGTCTGCTACTGGTACAGTTGTGCTAGCAATTGCTGGCTATTTCCAGTACATGACAGGACTTGCATATGGAATGCAGTAGGCTGAACACTGAGCTGACAACAGTGCCTATTTCAGCTCAGTATGTGTCATTGCCATATTGAGTTGCAGTGACAAGAAGTGGCTGTCTGCCAGGTATTGACGAGCAAAGCCAGCTGCTTGCATACAGCACTGGCAGCTTTTAGGTTTGTCCAGAGCATGCATGTTAAGTGATCACGTGTAGCAAACAGAAGCCCACATATGTCAGACATTGACATTGCATGGATGTAACGCTTGCAAGAAGGGCTTCAGTGTGTGCCCAAGACTTGCGTTTGCTGGGGCTTACCTGTGGGTTTGTTGTGCTAGCTTTGCAGGCGACAGCAAAACTGGCGGTGGTCCCAGGTTCTACCCTGATGGTGGACGCCTCCAAGCTGAAGTCAGGGTGCCCCACTAGGCGAGCTGTGTATACCACTGCCTTGCTGCCTTGTGCAGTCAAATCCACATTCCTCACCTGTGCATACAGGGCAGCAGATTGGATTTGCTCTGTCATCACTGCGCAGGAGTGTTGGCAGCGGTGAATGCACTTTAGTCAGAGTCGCTGTCTCAAGGGTTGTGTCTTCTTGATTGCAAGTCACTCAGCCCAAGCAGCTGTATAGCTGGCAGTGGCACTTCCCTCAGAGCAGGCTCAGCATATGTGCTTGAACATGCAAAGCATCCGAGACAGAGACATCAGGGGTGAGCTAGGTTGTTTTCACTGCCCTGGCATGAACCACGGACACTGTCAGGACAGGTGAATGTCTATGGCAGCTGTGCAAGCTTGGATGCACATAGTGTCTCCTTTGAGCTGCAAAGCTGACACGCGTTTAGACTGAGTCCTACAGCAAAACCAGCATGTGCTGACCTGCTTGTCCCCCAGCTTGCCAGCAAAATCCAGGGTGGCTTTGGGCACCAGCTGTGGCAAGGTCTGGTACAAGTACAGCACCAGCAGCACCATGTCTCTGCAGTCTGCCTTTGTCACCTCTTCCTCCTGTGGTCAGCCCATTGTCACAAACTTGTGTCAAGGCAATGACACGGCAGGGCATGGTCTGCTTCCTGTAGTTTTGAGCTCAGCCAGGATCATTGCAGTCATATGGTGCATCATCTAACAACAGCATGTGCTTCTGCAATGCTGTGAGAGGAAACGGTGCCGGCCTGAACATGCTGACAAAAAATCTCGCTGTTGAGCTTGGAGGGGCAGGTTGCTGTGGAGCACCAAGCTCTGGATGTCACTGCATCAATCTGATTGTGCAGGCCTCTGCTTTCAGCTTAAACAGATTGAGCAATACATGCTGATTTGCATCATGGCATTGATATCAACAGCAATTTCTGTGCATGGTCTTGAGTCTATCAGCTATTATTTGTGACAGAATTCAAACACACCAAACGCCAGACAGCAGACAAGTGATAGATGTATGTCTTTCTTCTGATGCTGTGACTTGCCTGCAGGTTATATGGGAGCTGCAATTCTTCCATCATTTTGACAACAATGCCAGCATTGTGCTGCGCGTCAGCCTTGCTGGTGGGGGTGACCCTAAGTTGACCCCCCAGGGGTGCAAGCTCTGGCCAATGACTCATGAGCAACGCTGCTAATGCCAGCCCGTTGCACATGTCACTGTCAAAGTTTGTCACCTTATGAGCTGCTAAAGGCAAAGCCTGCAGTCCACAATGAAGACACTGAAGCTCAAACATCTGTGATCTCAAGATGAAAAGCTGCTTTTCAAATCTTCTGTTGTCATGCAAGCTTGCAATTCTGTGTCTAAAAATTAAGAATATTCCTGGGCAAATGATGCATGGCAATGCTCACACATTGAGGGATTGAGCACTATTGAGGACAGCAATCCCACGTGATAAATTCTTGCAATGCTGCTGTACAGGCATCCTGTACCAGTACAGCCCCTCATCACAAAAGCACACACAGTGCAACTGTGTGCATTGGCAAAAAGCTGTGAAGGTCCTGAGGTTGCACTGCCTTTTGCTCAGAAGGCCAAAAACCTGGATACATCAGCCCAGCAACAGTTTGCAGCAGCTGATGCAGCAGTAAAGCAACAGTCAAGCAACAGCCACGTAAAGCCTTGCAGCACAGACCTTGGAAAAGTGTGCTGAGACCCAGGCAAGTAGCACAGTCTCAGCTGTGCTGTAGACATTGCTGTGCAGCAGGTCGGTGTCAGGCGGCAGCTGGCAGTCCTCCATGCCTGGCAGGTGCTTCAGGCTCTTCACGGTCACCCTGGCCAGCACAAATGTGCGCACGACCTGTGTAAGCAAGAGCAATAAATGGAAAGTTGCAGAGGATAACAAAAACAACGTAAACAATTGTAGCTTGTCATTCTGTCGACTGAATAGGCTGACGCACCACAAAAGGGCATGCATTGTATGTAGTTACAGCAGAAGAATAGCTGCACCTCAGAATGTATAAACAAGGCAGCAAAACAAGGCACTGAAGCATGATGCCCTGCTGCTGCATGTGTCAGGGTTGTGCCATTTTCTTGCAGTTGTCTGCATATGCTGCTCCTCAAAGACGCTAACGGACAGCATGCAAGTCACGTGAAGCAGAGAGCACACTGCATCTTTGTGAATGCCATGATAACAATGCGCTGTTCGATTACCAGATGGCTATCAGCTGACACACGCAGCAAAGAATGGTTGGAGGACAGTGCTTGCCAGCACTGCATCCATGTAAAGGCATGGTAGCTGTGCATACAAAGCCAACCTGATAGATGACAGCATTCCAGGCCTTGAAGCACAGCAGGTCAAAGTCCTCTTCCAGGTCGTACCACCAGTCCAGAGCTTCAGTGTCGGCCTCTGTTACCGCTTTGGCCTCACGCTTGGCCAAGATCAGCCTGTGCCATTTCACACACATCGTCTTTGCAGAATATTGAGCAGCTGCAGTGCACAGTGACATGCATCACAGCACCCAGCAGAGCTGTTTCAGCAAAGCTCAGCAAGTCATTCAAATTAAGGCTGCCAAGCCAGATGAGTGCTTGTGACACCAGCATTGCATGCATGCGGCAAGACTGCATGTCTGAGGAGTTGCCACTCGAGCTGCAATTGACAATCATGCCACTTGGCGGTTCCAGGTAAGCCGCTCCACTTGGCTCAAACATGTAGGCATGAGCGTTCATCAAGACCAAAGTGACAACACAGGTCAGAGTCATGACCAAACCTGAAGTCTGTAACGTCCAACAGCAGCTCTGGCTTGACTGCATTGAGCAGGGCGCCATGGCTCTTGAGGTGAGCAAGCAGGTTTTCATAACCAGTCAGAAGAGCATGCGGGTTCTCCCTCTTGCCTGCACCCCCGCCAGACGTCTGCAAGCATGCATCATGTTGAGCTGGAGCTGCAAGCACTGCATGCTTGGATTACTCCTACTTGGAGGTACAACTTTTGCTGGCTACAAAAGCATGAAGACACAAAGATCAAACTTGGAGCAGCAGCAGCAGACTTAAGTCATTTTTGTAATTCCGGGATTGAGTGTTGATAGGAACTGCTTGCCCGACATGGCAGTCAGCAACCTCAGTAGAATGCAAATCAGTGATGGTGATGAGCGTACCCTGCCAGGCATGGGCTTGCCACTGAATTGTTCCAGCAGGTCGTGTATGAGCAGCCCTCTTGACACCAGCATCTCACTGGGAGGGTTCTGAAACTGCTTGCCCGACATGGCTGTCAGGAACTTGCTGAGTGCTACTGGGGACACTGTAGGACCCATGGCAGCAAAGCCCCCGTCTGGCAGCTTGTAGGCCCCCCTGGGGTCTAGCTGGGGTGGGCCACTGGGATTTGAGCCCCATACCAGCTCACTGCCATTCACCTACGAATGCACAGCCTTCAAGTCTCTGGCCCACATTCTCTGCTAGAGGAAAAGGATGCTCTTGAGCATCATTCCCAACAGCACTGACATGTACTGATGACTTCTGAAACAGCTGCAGCAGATTGACATCATGCAACAGCAGGTAGTCACATGCGTGGGTAGCTTGTGCATGATATCAGATCGACGGAAGCTGCAGTCAAGCTGATCTTACATCCAGGAAGTGCTACGATGTCAGTAAGCAAGCATGCGTGGAGCCTTTGACTAGCAGGATAAACTCACATGCTTGAATGACTTCAAAGACACCAAACTGACAGTAGACAAAGTCAAGCTGAGCTTACATCTAGGAAGGGCTTCAGTGTGAGTAGGCAAGCATCTGTGGAGCCTGTGACTGGCAGGCTGAACCTTTTACCCTCCTCATCTAGGAACACCACATTGGCAGTAAAGCTGGTTGGCTTGGTGCCAGTGAATGAGACTGTGACTGGCAGCTTCTCCTTGGCAATGCCTATCAGGCTGCCCTCTGGAAAGTCGAAGGACAGGGGCAGGTGCTGCTCATCAGGCGGTGGCCGGATCTGCATTTCGACAACACGTGAGGCAAAGCAAAAAGCAGACAAGCCGCTATGAGGCGGCTGTCAGATTTTGAGTGACTGGCAGCTTCTCCTTGCCAATGCCTGTTAGGCTGCCCACTAAAAGCATGAGGCAGTGCAAAAAGCAGACAAGCCACTATGAGGGGGCTGGTGACGATTTCGAGTGACTGGCAGCGTCTCCTTGGCAATGCCTATCAGGCTGCCCTCTGAAAAGTCAAAGAAGAGGGGCAAATGCTGCTCATCAGATGGTGGTTAAATCTGCATCATGATGCAGTTCGAGGCAATGCCAAATGCAGAAAAGCTATCAGTGACCTGCAGCTTAGGTTGCTTTGTCAGGCAGCTTTGCAGCTAGAGAACAAGTGCATGAATGCAAATGCAGCAAGCCACTCAAATGTTGCAACACAGAGTCAATTATTGCAAAGCTTTGCAAAGCTAGACATGCCTCAAGCTATAGATTGTCGTAGCCCTGGCTCATGACGCAGAACTGAGCCATGAACGTGAAGCCCAGAGGGACAGCTGGCATGATGCACTCCTTCCTGTCTTGCAGCTTCTTGCTTAGACAGTTTGTTAGGCCAATTTGTGGCGACAAGACAAATGTATGGATCTGTGCAGCAAGCAATTGCCATGTTGCAACAGGACACAAACGATTGCAAGTTGCGTTGGGAGCTAGGCATACCTTGAGCTGTAGATTGTCATAGCCCTGGCTCATGACATAGAATTGAGCCTTGGATGTGAAGCCCAGAGGCACATCTGGCATGATGCACTCCTTCCTGTCTTGCAGCTTCTTGCTTACATAGTTTGTCAGGCAACTTTGTGGCGACAAGACAGATGTATGGATCTGTGCAGCAAGCAATTGCCATGTTGCAACAGGACACAAATGGTTGTATGTTGAGTTTGGGGAGCTACGCGTACCTTGAGCTGTAGATTGTCGTAGCCCTGGCTCATGACATAGAACTGAGCCTTGGATGTGAAGCCCAGAGGCACAGAAGGCATGATGCACTCCTTCCTGTCAAACTTGAGGCGTGGGTATTGCCCCTCACCCCGCACGTCTACCATGTAGTAGGGCTGTGCGGCATTGGTCCCCAGGAACAGGGGAAACTTGCCCTCGTAGATGCGGCTGTCCTTGGGACTGAACTTGAACTTGACCAGGCATTTAGCATGCTGCAGGCAGCAGGTCTCAGGTCAGCTGCTGAGCACAGTGATGATTGCACCACAGCAGGTGCAGAAAATTGCACATGGGGTTCAATGCAAGTGCCTTTGTGACTTTGAGTGCCCGTGAGCTGCGCTTGCGACAAAATGCAGGCAGCATGTTAGGTCAGATGCCGATGAACAGCAGAGTGCTGCTTTGTGCCTCTTCATCAAAGGATGATGTGTATACTGGTAATGACTCACTCCAGCTGTCGCCTTTACTGGAAGGGTTAGACAGATCCTACTCGTGACAGGGCACACTGTACTTTCATTCATGCACATGGCTGCATCGTGCATACTTAGTGCAAAACAGAGTTGTGACAGACAACGTAATAGCTGCTCACAGGCAGCTTGCAGACAGCATGCCTGACAAGATGGTCAAGCAACAGGCTTTTACATCCAGAGTTGGGTTCCAACATGCAGAATGATCCTTGGCAAGACCACTGCAGTGTAACAGATTATCAGCCACCATAGTGCTGTATGAAGGGACTGATACTCCCATTCGCATTTGCTTTGATCAGCAGCAACTGTAATTTTAGGCTGGTGCATTATCTGGGCATTGACAAATGCATTGTCATGCGTGGACTGACCTTTGCAAGAGTGCCATGACTGGGGTCAACAGCAAAGACCCCTCCCCACCCCTCCATGCCCTCACAGGAGGCGTGGCCCATGTGCCATTCCATCTCATCATTCTCATTGCTGGTCAGAATCACATCCATTGTGTATGGCGGTTTGACCTGGTTTGAACGCAGCACGATCTGGCTGCCAAAATCTAGTACAGTCTTGGACAAACTCATGCGGGCCTCAACTGCACGGGCAGTGATTGTCCTGTTCACTGCAGACACCCCTGCAACAAAACATCAATTGAGGACAACCCACTGTATAGCTTTCATGTGCAGAGTTACAATTGCACAGGCAAGCTCAGCAATGCAATGACAGGGCATCAAGTCATGCCATGCTGTAAGCATCAGTTTCAAAGCTGCCGTTGATGTAAATGGCTACTGTTACGGCTTGCACATGTCAAGGTAAGGTATATGATGCAGCATTGCTGGCTCTGAAAGCAGCAACTCCACAAGAATTATACTCAACATGGCCACTATAATGACGCCTAAAAGCGCAGACTTTACAGCAGCAGTCACCTGCCACAGAGAAGCCATAACCCAGCAGAGTGATGGGCAGCTCAAAGTCATAGACTGCCTCCTTGCGTGCTGTGAACATCAGCCACAGGGTGAGGGACTTGTTGGGCAGCAGCTTGAGCTGATAGCGAGCTCCCTCATTCAGGCGACTCAGCTCCTCAGCCTCAGTCACCCTGAGTCACACATCACAGCTTTGTCAAGTTTGTGGCCTACAGCGTCTGAATCTGCGGCACCTAAGTAAGTGTGCTTGGCACTGTGGTGCTCTGAAATACCAGATAATGCTCGATCAGGCAGGGATGAGCGCACGGATGTGCTTCTTTTGTAGTCACATTCCTTGTGTGATCACTGCTACAACCCAGTGTCATCAATGCAAAATACGTCTTGCAATTGTATCGCAAAAAAGCACATGTTTCCCAGACAAACATTGGCATTGGAAAGATTTCAGCGCCAAGCCCCGGAAAAGCAGTGGTCAGGAAAGGTTTCAGTGTGCCAGATGAACTGGCAGGAGGCCCTACTTGTTTCTGCGTGAGGATCTTGAGCTGCCAGCAGAGCCCCTTCTGCCAAGGCGTACCAGAGGGCAGTCCTCGTATTCGTCAGGAGACCAATTCTCCTTGGGCAAATCCAGGCTGAAAGACGGTTGCTGCTGCAGGTCCACTGACATGCCTGCACCACAGCAACAGCAACACTCTTAAGGCTGAGCCATCCTGTGCATCACAGGATTGAAAGCATGAGTGCTGTTGCAGGCCCCGCTGACATGCCTACACAACAGCAGCACTCGCAAGCCTGAGCCAGGATGTACTCACAATGCCAAACTACAGTGTGAGCAACTCCACATGATTCTTAGGAGACCAGTTCTCCCTAGAAAGCTTTCGGATGAAGGGTGGGTGCTGACATGCCTGCATCACAGACTGGCAGCATTGACAAAGCTGATGTGGGCCACGATGCTAAGTCAGAACGTAAGGGACAAGGTGTCACAGGGCTTAGCTGAAAGACTTGCCACAATGTATAGATCAAGGCTGAGCCATTACGTACGCCACAGCATATGTCACCAGGCTGAGTCACAGTGTGTGCCACAACGTAATCCAGGCATGCCTCAAGGCCAAGTTATAATGTGTGCCATGAAGAAGAGCTTTGCAGCAGAGACTGTGCAGCAAGTGGCAAGAGATGGCTGACCAGCAGGGACGAATGTGGTGTTGATGACGGTGATGGGATGCCAGCGGTGACTTTAGTGTGGCACAAGGCTGAAGGACAGTGTGTGCTGCAAGTGGAAGCTTTGCAGCAGAAGGTGCACCAATGGGAGCATGTGACTTAAACAAGAGCTGTTGCAGCAGTGACCAATCAGCAGCGTCATCTGGCTGACCTGCGAGGACTGGTGTGGTGTTGATGATGGTGATAGGGATGCGAGCAGTGACTCCAGTGTACACCTCCCCAAAGTCCAGGGCCTTCTGCTGAATGTCCACAGCAGGCAGCACAGCCTCCCCCTTCACCATCAGCTTCACTGGCTTGCCACCTCGAACCTCTAGCATCACCTGTTACAAAGCAACAGACACTCACTCCCAGACCTTGTCATCGCTCAGCCCAAACCTGTACCCCCCCCCCCCGCCCTNNCTCAGCCCAAACCTGTCCCCCCCCCCCCCGCTCTTGAGGGCTCCCATACGGCTCCAATGAGCTTGTTGTCACTGATGCAATCTCCCCTAAAGGCCCCCTCAGTTGTAGTGAACCTGGCTTGTACACAACTCCTCAACAAAGCAACACTTATACTTCAGCCACAGATGCTACGTTTTTGCAGTGCTCGTAGCGTCTCATGCACCATTGTTCCCCCCCTGCCTGTCAAATCACAAGCTGAAGATTTCAGATGTTGATGCTGCTGATGAAACATCCCAGACTGTGACTTCATCATGTATGCTGGACATGCGTACCCAGCAGCGTTGCTTTGCACCTCCAACGCTCTTATGGCAAGCTGTAGCTGTGAGCATTACAAACGGTATGTTACCATGTTGGTCACTAGATCAAGCTTGTTGATATGGCAAACGCATTCACACCGGTGGCACAGAGATGGGCAGTTGCACAGAGGAGGAAGTAGCACAGAGGAGGAAAGTGGCCCAGAGGTGGGCAGTGGCACAGAAGAGGAAAGTGGCCTGGGGGTGGGCGGTGGCACATAGGAGGACAGTGGCGCAGAGGTGGGCTGTGGCACAGAGGAGAAAAGTGGCCCAGAGGAGGGCAGTGGCACAGAGGTGGGTAGTGGCCAGAGGTGGGCAATTGCACAGAGATTGCCATGGCACAGAAGAGGAAAGTGACCCAGAGGTGGGCAGTGGCACAAAGCTTGACAGGAGAGGCAGGCAGGTCACCTGAGTGTTGACTTGTTGGGGCTCCATGCAACTGATGGTCAGCTCCATGTCAAGGGTACCCCCCGCAGCAACCCTCCCCCTGTCCGGGTTGCACCGCACAATCTCGCTTGGCAACACCTGACACACCATTGCTTGCCATCAATAGCATGCTTGCAAGGGGCGCAGCAGATGCTGCCATAGCATTATGGATATGGAGCATTTGAGGACATGGCAGACATCCACAATGCAGTATGTCAGTCTGTGCTATGCTAGAAACGCAGTGTCATACTTGGTTATGCCCTCGATACTATTGTATCGAATCTGGATATGTTGTGACTCTGAGCATTGGCAAGCATGGGGTATCAGTTGAACGCAACTATAACACAATTTCTGGCAATAAGCATGGCTTGATGGCAGCAAGGTACAGGATTTAAAGAACACGGTTGTGTACAAGCGCAAGCTGCGAGACCTCACTGGCGCATGCAAGAATACAAGCTATCGCATCATGCAACATGCCTACCTGGAACATGGCGTCATGCAGGCCAGTGTTCTTAAGTGTGACAACTGAGGTCTGGGGTACCCCAACAGGGATCCCTCCCAGGTCTAGGGCCTTGCTGGCAAACACCAGCTTGCCCTCAGGCAGCAGGGCTCTCAGCCGCACCTGCCTTGCTACATCATCACCGCCCACAATCTCCAAACTCATGCTGCTCTGCACCACAAACAGACAGATGCATCCTCAGTGGTTCACTCTGTTTTGCACCAGGTTGATCACATCCTCAGTCCTCAGGACCTTCAGATTGATGCTTTCTGCAGCGCAAGTCACCATTGAGGATGGGTTGCTCTGGCGGAGTGAAACATTCCATGGCGCACCATTGTGGCCCAAAACCTCTAGAGTCATGCTGCTCTGTATCATAAGCAGGCAGTCAGAACAAGTCACACTGGCAATTTGACACTTGTCATGGTCGGTGACCATTCCCACAATCTCAAGACTCATGCTGCTCTGTATCACAAAGAAGCAGGCAGGATGGTCACCCTGACGATTTAACACTTGTCATGATATGCCATGAAGTCAACCAGTCAATCAACAATCCATGACACAGAGCTTTCTTATAGGATGCAAATTTGCATGTGAACAGTCATGATCACAGAACTCAGCAAGACGCTGTATGGTGTGAGAGAGCCTATACTGACGATCACTGACAGAGCGATGCATTGAGGAACCATGCTTGCTGTTGATGCATGCACTCATTAATGGTGACATCTACAGCACTTGGTGATGTTGAGAGGTCTGCCTGAATGCATGATCAACTGAAGGCCACAGGCAAGCTCATGTTTGCTAGTGGTGGGTGCTGGAGGAGATGATAGTCAGTTCAAGGTGCTGCTATATCAGAGTGCTGGGAGGTATTCTGCTTGTATGTCTGACGCAGTGCATTGCACTGAGCTAGAGAGGTTCCTCACTGGCGTGAGGCAAGCAAAACTTTTTGCAAAGGGTCTGATGGCAATTTTCAGCGTAAGCTGCAAATAGCTGTAAACCTCAGCTACTTTTCAAGGTGCACCTGTAGCTGAGATCGTTGTGTGCTGTGCTGTGCTGTGCTGTGCCAATTGCTGTGCTGTGCCAATTGCTGAGCTGCTGCTGATGCCCACAAGCAATACTACACAGGCAATAATCTTGTGGTCAAATCTGGGAAAGGACTTGAGGCATTTGTAAGCCAGAATCACCTGAGTCTCTCCTTGGGGTGCATTGGGCTTGGGGGTCCAGCGCACTGTGACCTCCTCGGTGGATGGCCCCCCCAGCTGACCCGAGCTGGGAGTCACGCTCCACACACTGTCAGCCCCCTCAGCTAGCACCCACTTGAAGCTGGCAGGGAAGGGCTGCGAGTTACTCAGTGTGAACACCTGCAGTCATGAGCGGCACCAGGCATTGCTGGCTGGGCAGTGTGAAGGACTACAGCCTGTGAGTGTGACTCTTCCCTGAATCAGTGGACTCATGAGCGAGGTCCAAGCTACACAGGGTTGCTCAATGTCTGGCATCGATGTGATGCCATTGGTGCAACAGCCTTCTTGAGAACAGCAGGTCGAGAGCCCTATGCGTGTTAGAGGCAGCCACGCATACGTCAACATGCTCGTCATGAGTGAGTTCAGCCGACTGTACTGCACTGCACAGTGCAATGAGAAGCGACAGACAGGGCAGCAAACCTGGTCAACATAGGAACTCCAGTTGTCCATCCCAAATTGGAAGAAGAGCTCCTCCTCCATCATATCCAAGGTCACTGCAACCACTTCAGCCCGCACCTGCAATGCAACAGGATGCAATGCACAGCTCAGCTAGCCTGACTTTATGAGGGGATGCGTGCAAATGCCAAATTGAGCTGCGTCAATCAATTGACCAGGGCAAAGCCATCAAATGATCGCAGCCGCGCGCACCAGCCACACCCACTGTCACAAGCAACAAAGCAGGGCAGACTGAAAACTTCAGCTGGTGAGTGTGATGTGACCGTTGCAGCTGTACCAGCTGTGCATACAGGGAGATTGTATGCATCAGTGACTGCTGCATGTGCCTTGTGTAAAAGTCGATGAGGTCTCTGCGCTATTCCAAAAGGTGGCGCACATGTCCAGGGCATATGCATGCAGGTGTGTGTGCTGCATGTGACTGACCTGGAAGTTAAAGAGGTGACAGCCATTGACCACATACTCCACTGTCTGATGGGAATGCGATACATGGGCTGCCTGGAAGACTATAGGAAACTTGGCTGTGGCCCCAGCAGGAATGACCTGAGAAAGCAACATCACAAGTGTCAAGACCCCACAAGCGATGGCAAAGCAACACTGTTTCCTGCATCAAATCATATTAGAGCCACACACACACAGACATGACAATCACACCAGTCATCACAGAGGCAAAAGCCAAGCGGACAGGCAAGAGTGCCGTGTCAAACTCAATTGCTGGCAGTGGCCAGCACTGTGTGAGATTGTCAAGTAGATAAACCAAAGACGCGTGCAGGCATACGGCACTGTGCTGTTCTTGTTCAAGACTGACCTGGCTGACAGGCTGGGTGTCTTTGAGCTCGTCCAGTTGAGCGGTTGCCAGCACAACATGGATGCTGTGCTGCAGGCTGTTGCTGACAGCCAGGTGGCGTACATTGCGGCTGGCAGCGCTGACCTTGCCAAAGTCCAGCAGCCTTGGGCCTACAGCTACCTGACTCACTTCCTGCATACCCAGCATGACAATGTGGATGTTGGTGAGACCCTATGTATGGCAAACATGAGCCTTCTACAATATATGAGATCACATGTCGTATGTAGTGATTTGCATGCATCCTGTACAGCTTCAGGCATTCCCAATTGGATCTCCTGACATTGGCTGGTGACCAAGCAGCTGGCAATCGACCAGCTGGGTCCAAAGACCACAATTATGACTGAAGTTGACAGATCTCCAGGACAGCATCAAAGGCAGACCTGAGCAGTGAGCTGACGTGTGCAGTGATCCCGTTCATCATCGGTCTCTGGCTTGTCTTTGAAAAGGTGGATGGCCTCCACAGCATCAGCTGGGATGTCAGGACGGTTGGCCGGGCGGGTGCGGACTGCCGCCATGTCCAGCCAGAGGGGGTCCTTGCTCTGCTGCAGACCCCTCTCAGGCCCCACGAGACCCCTGCACAAAGTGGGGTGGGTCAGTGTAAAGCTTGGTGGGCGCGTTGATGAATGCATGGGTTGACACGTGATTGATCAGGCAGGAGAGGTGTACAAGAGCGACAGAAAAACAGTCAGTGAGTCAGCAAGCACCTCTTGAGCAAGTGTGTACAGCAAGCAAGCAAGCAAGCAAGCAAGCAAGGAAGCAAGCAAGCATGTATCTTGAAGTTGAACCTATAAGGGTGCATGTCCAGGCTGACATTGTCCCCAGACTCATCCCTGGTGTGGTCAGCCTGCTGCTTAGCAGTCCTGCCCTTCTTCATAAAGCTTGTCTAGTCACATGCAAAGCAAGCAAGCGAGCAAGCACAGGAGACATTAAACCTGTACGGGTGCATGCCAAGGTTGACAGTGTCTCCAGACTCATCCCTGGTGTAGTCAGCCTGCTGCTTAGCTGTCCTGCCCTTCCTCATGAAGCTTGTGTACTCTCTATTGTGCGCCACACGCCTCTTAGTATCTTCCAGACTGAAAGCGTTCTTGGTGGTTTCCAAGACATGCTCCTGAAACTGGCGCAACACATCTGGCTGCTCCCAGACTGCAGGCCGTTTGTAGCTGCTGGATTTGCTGAAGGTCTGAATAGCAGCCTGCAGCAGCATGCCCTGTGAGCTGCCACATCACAGGGACAAACATGCATAATTCTGCCATGGTAGGCTCTTGTACACAGCCCAGGGACTTCCTGCTGCTTTCACACTGCCAGCTGTTAACGTCAGGTTTGCCACAGATAGCCTGAAATGACATCAGATACAAGACAGACTAGCAGAGAAGCAAACAAGAATCACTAGACAGCACCATCAAATACAAAACTTGCACTGGGACGCCTTGTTGTGCTTGGCAATGGGCTGCAACTCGGCAAAAGACTCTCGTGTGCATGCTGTGCAAACAAAGACAATGCTTCTTGATTCACAAAGTGCCCAGACTTGCAACTTGGGGGAGAAGCTGACGTACATGCTAAGCAGCATAATCACCTTGTCTTGGTCCACAAACTGCCTGGGCTTGGCAAAAGTCTCAGGCAAGGCATTGGGGCCACCTGGCAAGGCCCCTGGTGGCTGCCCGAGCTGTCGGCACAGCCCCACTGCCTTGAAGGGCACCTCAGCAATGACCTTGCTGGCGTGCTCAGACAGCACTTGCACGGACAGACTAGCCTGATGCTGCCCTAGGGCCTTAGGGCAAAACCGTACCACCAGTGGGCATTTGCCACCAGGCGCCATCGTGCCTGCAAGTTGCATTGGCAGCAGTCACTTGGCCGCAGCTGCTTTGTGTCAATGTTTGAATGGCCTCCAGGAATGATGGATCTTGATGTGCCAAGAATGCAAAGCAGCAGCACATGCAAGACAGCAAGCAACAGAAGCATGACGGCCCAAAGGACAGATGATGTTCGCATTTGACATACTTTGAAAACAAACAAACTCTGGCAAGGCTTGAGTGCAAATTTGCCCAGGCATGACAAGCAATGAGTGTCAGGCAAGCAAAGTGAGGAAGAGGCTGGTGGGACAGGGAAGCACAGAGCCAGAAGTACCTTATGTTGATTACTTTGGCAGGTGGGGCAATGCATGCAAAAACGCGAGTGCTGGGCAGCGAATGATACCTTGGTCAGGCAGACAATGGAAGTATGGGGAGGGCCTAACATGGAAGTGCAAAGGCAGGCTGGCGCCCTGGTTGGATAGCACCAGGTTCTGGTCTGCCCAGTTGTGACTGGCTACCTCACCAAACAGCAGCTGCTGCTGTGACAGCATCAATCGCGGCTCTAGTGCTTGCCCCTTGAGTGAGCACTTGAGCTCCTGAGGGCTCCTGCATGGTACAGCATTTGTGTACAGCGACTTGTGCACAGCATTTACAGACATGCACAACGCGCAGAACTGTTGTGCATGGCATGGACGGGCAGTCCTTACAACCTTCATGGTCTAGAAGTTGTGTTGTGCTCAGCATCTAAGAGACGCTTGAGAGGCTTGCATGATGCAAGAAGAGCCTGTGTGCATAGTGCAGGGGATTTAGTCCTCACAAACTTGAGGATGCAGAGTGTTGCAGCTTGTGACTACTCTTGCTGTGAGTGGGTCCAGATTCCATGCAAGACCTGTGAGAAGTTTAAGGCTGTGACAGTCTGTGGTCCCCAAAACAGCATGTTGAAGCTGATATGTGTTGTGCATCAGGAGATGGAAGTGTTGCTTGTGGTGGGTGGGTGATGGTGGTTTTGAAGAGAAACTGACAGGCATGTGTGAACGACTCATCAGAAGGGCAGATGAGACTGCGGAAGAAAGGACAACAATTTGTGCATGCTGCACTGTACTCGTAGGCCCCGTGACTCTGCCCATCACTCACCCATCAAAGGTCAGCTGACAGGCGTATGTGAATGCCTCATCACAGGGCAGGGCAGTTGCCTTGAAGCCCTTGGCCCTGCCAGCGGCCACTGGCTTGAAGACAGCTGTAAGGGTCTGCCTGCCGTAAGCGGGAATGGAGCCAGTCAGTGGCAGCACCTCGAAGATTTTGGTGCCTGTAGAGTTGATCTGCTGACTCCTCACCCTGGCGGCCTGCATTGACCGGTTTGAAGCTTGGGTGAGGAACAGTGCTTGAGCAGGTTTCACATGCATACAAGTGTATGTGCAAACCCCACACGCTGAGTCGAGTATTGTAGACTTGCCACACTGGGGGCTAGCTAGCAGCCTTATGATCTGTGTGCCTTGATACCGTATACATTCAACACAACAGGAGGTCAAGACACTCTTCTCAGTTGTGGGGTGGACTTATGACTGGTTGCATCACGCACAGTTGCTTTTGAAAATTGGAGACGACACAGTGAACATGGCAGACACCTGTAGATGTCTCACCTGAATGAAGGCAGTCATGGGGTCATCCCTCGGGTTGGCTGCATCAGTGTCATCAGCCAGCTGTTGTGGGGTGCCGCATGCTGCAAAGAACCTGGCTGGCTTGGGCCCGCTGTTTAGCACACTGAATGTGACTTGCTTGCTGTCGCCATAGTGCAGCGCACCAAAGTCCAGTGCGCTCATGGCTGCCCCTTCGCTGTCCATGACATCAAAGGTGCTGGACACAACAGTTGCTGTGCAGTCCAGAGAAACTGGATCATTTTGGTCCTCAGCATAGATGCTGACCTTGCCTGCCAACAAGCAATCACTGTGTCAGGATTGGCTACTGAAGCAGCGCCTTATTTCCAACACTGCAGCCCTGAAGCTCTGGTCGCCTTTGTTTGACCGAAGCCGTTGACATCAGTGACAAGCCCTGCCTAGACAGCATGACCTGGACATCATCTGTTTCAACAGCAGCAGAAGCACAGCGCCAACCATGCTTGCAGTGCAGCATGCCAGATTGTCACATCTGACCTGCATGCTGGACATACAGAAGTCACAAACACAAGTCGAGCCAGCACAGCAGCCTGCTGTACCTCAGCCCATGTACTGTTTCTCTTCATGTGGCAAGCCAACTTGTGTACTGTGTTGTGCACAGCGCAAGATGCTGTTTCTGTGGCTGGGCTTGGGGGACCCAACAGACTCAGCAGCAACGGGACACAGTAGAGGCAAGCAATTTTGAGTGCTTTTTGTCAGAAGCTGGCTGTGCTGACCTGACAGAGGACCAGCAATCTCAGCTGTGAGCTCAAGTTTGAGGGTGCAGCTGGAGTCTGGGGTCCCTTTGGGGTCCAACTTGCCTTCTGGAGGGGTGACTTGAATAGGCAACCCAGCCTCGACCTCAACTCTATAGCTGGCTGTGCTGAGGCCTGAGTTGCTGAGGTGCAGGGAGCGCTGCACCACTGTATCTAGGGCAACAAAGCCCAACGCCAGATCGCCTCTCACTCGCAGCTGCAATACAGCGATGCTCATCAGCGCTTACTGGAGCGCATGAGGGCTAGCAGTGCGGCAGCGTAGCTGATGTGTGGTCAATTTTTCACAGACATATGTCAGGACCTAGGAAGATATGGAACGATATTGTTTTGTCTGACTTTTGCATGTTGACCATCAACCGTCCTTATCGTGACGCTCAGAACAAGCCGGTCTGGCGGGATAGGACTTGGGCCACACACACCTAGCACACGTGCTGGAAAGTGTAACCTTTTACTATTGTTACTATTATTATTTATATGTCTGTGACTTTCGCTGTGAAGGCTACTGGCAAACCCATGCAACAAGCCATTGATCATGTATTCATCAGCAGCTGATGCAGCCGAGCACGAGCATTGACACCCTCTCTTCCGCACGTCTGATGGTGATCGAATCATTCCCTGGTGTGACTCACAAACATGACAAAACACGACTACGGCAGATTATCACGCAGCACAATTTGCACAGAGCAGCATGCTTGCTGTGGTTGAATAGAAGCATTGCATGTGCTGGAGTGGCCACAGAACCTCCCGTAAGCTCATTGATTGCAGATCAGACGTTTGTACGCACAGGTTTCAGCAAAAGGAATGCAAAAAGGATGCCAAAATTCACCTTTGAGCGAGGCTGTAATGCATGGCAAGGCACCTCCACCTTGGCTCCATTGTCCATCATTAACACTAAGGAGTCGTGAGCATCTTGGCCAGGTGATCCTTTGAAGACAACCTGAAGGAGTGCAAGGTGCACTTTCATCATCAATTCAATCTGAGCAATGACTACAGACATCATCACATGACACCCTCAGGTCCACAACAAGCTTTTGGCTTCAGCGTTTGTCACCTTGAAGCTGAGCTGAAGGCCTGGGGCAAGCTTGGACACTGTGGCCAGGCCTTGCACTTGAAAGAGTGTGCTTTTTGGCCCCTTCCATCGCAATAGTCGCTGCCTGCTATCGAGGTTCTGCACAACACACGACAATCACACCGTCCAAACGCGCTAGGTGTTCGCAGATACAGGCTCAAAGCTGCTCCTTGTTAGTCTAGTCACGCCAAAGGTTCAGCGAAGGCGCGAGGATTAGCAGCAATGTGTAACTCAGACACTGACCTTGACAGTGACTGTTGTGGATACTTTCTGATCGGGATCGACATCGTTGAAGGACACTGATTGCGGCAGCACTTGCAGATGTGTTGACGCCACTTCCGGCGCTCCCATGCTGAGCGACGTGTGTCAAAGTGCAATCAGAGTGCGCACTACGATACATGAAAGCACGCGTGCATAGTCCACGCCTTGGTCGACGCAATTGGCAGACTCTGCTACTTTTGCTGTCAGTGCAAGATCAGCAGTAACGATGAAGAGGAAGAAGAGCATTTTCATTAAAACAACAATCTTTATAAAGATTTTTATGTTATTTTCACCGTTAGAGCAATTCTCTTTGTTGGATGTAGTGTCAGAAGCAGTGTCATCTTTCCTGAGACAGTAGTTCTGGCTGCTGTACAGCCTGAGTCTTAAGAAAGAACTCAGGCTAGATGTTTCCGAGCCTGCATCTGCCCTCATGCCATCTTTACACTGCATCGACAGCTTTGCTGAGACTGTAGGTAAGCTGCCATTTTTCTTTGAATTAAGTGCAAGTTATGTAGACTCATCACACAAGCAAAAAAGCAGATGTCGACAAATCATGGCTATCTCAGTACTGATTTAAGATGCTAACCCAAACCAAACGTTGAAAGCGTCCTTTGCTGTACTCTTTTCTTTGCTGCCTCACGAGCAGCGATAGCATCAGCCTCCTCTTTTGATACAGGTCTTGAGGCTTTGCCAGCCTTAGCTGAAGCAGGCTGCCCTTTCACTTTTGTCACACCCCCAGAGCTTGCCCCTATGCCCTTTGCTCCTCCTATTCTGCCAGCTGTTGGCATCCTATAGCCACCAACATCTGCTAGTGGGTGCTGTACAGCTGTCGCCTTCTTCTTGACTGCTTGAGGGGCTGCGGCAGCCTGGTTGGACCTTCCTGCTCCAGAAGCAGCTGTGCCTGTGCCTGCAGGAATTCAAGGACATGTCACTACCAAGCAAGATGCGCATGCCAAATGCATGTTGGTAAATATCCACATGTCTTGGCAGACAGAAGCAGGTCATCATTGTCCAGGCACTACACGAAGTGCAGATGGCTGAGCAGCATACACAGCACATGCAGACGCATTCCGTATGATTGCCCAGTTGCCTTGTATGCCACGGAAACTTTGCATGATGCTGCCTCAACACAGATGTACCTTCTGACACAAACTGAAGTGCTATGACATAACTAAGACGACCTGTTGTGCTTGCAATTGGAGATCATTGCTTGCTGTTGACACCATTGCTGACGTGCAAAAGAAGCGGCAACAAACATGACAGATGTTGCAGAATGAAAAGTAGTGTGCGTCATTACCCTCAGGGTTTGGAGGTGCTGCCATTGTTTCATACTTGGCATCCTCAGGTATGTCTGGCACCTTCGTCCATTCAGGAGGCTCTCCACCATAGTACATGCGAGATTCAGCATCATAGTACCATCTATGTACAGAATTGTACTGGTAACCAGAGCCCTCGTCCTTCACCTGCAAGCAGAGTGGAAGAATAAGGTCACAGGCTGGCCACATAGCTGATGCTCATGCAGTTTGTCATGGAGATGCTGAGCTTCTCCCCCTTTGGCAGTGCACAGATGCCAATACATGCAACGCAATTGGTACATGGCATGACAGCTTATGGCTCCACTGTAGATTGATGCCAAACATACAGATGCTGTACTGACTCATTTTGAGTTGCAGAGCCACATGCATGCATGATGAGAGATACCATTGTTACGCAGCTAGATCAGCGTGGTATGTCTTCACGCTCACATACAGCAGACTCACCCACTCACCAAGTCTTTGCTTCTGTGCTTCCTGTGCTGCTTTTTGATCAGCTTCGTATTGTCGCTTGGCTGCTGCCTCAATGGAGCTCATCGAACGCTGAGACTCAACCAAGTCTCGTTTGTCCTGATCCTGCTTCTGGCGCATCTGGCGCAATTCTGCAAGTCACATGCATGCATACGCCCTGGGCAGCAAGTTCAGGTTGGATGCATGCAAATGGCATTGCTGGATCTGTGCAGTTTTGCTATAAAAGTCATTGCTTACTTCTTGCGACCATGTCCTTGTGCTTCATTCCATTCTCATGAGTTGCCTTTGTGGCAGGGTTGTCGTTCATCCATACTTTGCAGTAGTCACACCAGTGCATGGCATTGGACTTCCAAAACTGCAACAACACACACGGATTGGCAAGTTGCAGTGAGACCTGAGTACGTAACATTTGAAGCGGCCCCGTACCTCCGTCATGCTGACTGCTTTTGCTGTATTCGAGGGATGAACAAGCGTCGAGAAGACGTCAGCCGAGCGCAAGCCGCTGAAACAGCAGTCTAAGACATGATGCAAAGAAGCAGTGCGCAGCACGTCCAAGGCAATCAAACCCGTCAAACTTAGAAGCGCACAATTATGCAGCGGTCTTGCGCAAATCAGCGCAGGGAATTTTCCAGTCTAGTTGAGGATGCCGACACCAAGACCAGGCTTGCACTCCTTGATCACTGACCAAAGTTACAATAGTGGCGAAGAAGAGGAACAGTCAGCTTGGTGAGGTGAAACTTGTTCTGCTAAATCACCTGGCTCGCAGTCATGCCGGCTGCTGCAAGTGTGTATGCAGTCCTACCCTGGAAGCCTTTGCTAGTATCACAACGTAAGCTCTCTAGCAGATTCAAGCTGCTTGTCTGCAATTGCAATGCACAGTATGCCAATCACACATTCAGTCTGATTCTCATCTGGCCTGAGGTTTCATGTTAGCATGGCGTCTGCAGGCTCATTAGGGGAGAACACGAGATAAACACATAGGGCTGCCAGTGTAGGCATACTCAACATGGACAGTCCAGGTTGCATGATGACTGGCCTTCTGTATTGTACACGGTGCCGA